>WBMY01006641.1:655095-735665 GCA_013397315.1 Donacobius atricapilla
TTTTTTTTTTTTTTTTTTTTTTTTTTTTTTTCCCTATTACAAAAGGCCCAAACATGACAGGGAGGGATTTCAGATTTGCCACAGAGAATTCTAGAGGCTGAATTAGAAGAGTTAATGCAGACCATGCAAAAAACCAAAAAAAAAACCCAAAAAAACAAAAAAAACAAAAAACACAACACCTTAGATTTCTGTCTAAAATAAAAGTGTGGTCTTTACAGTGATCGAGAACTTATTTTCACATTTTCCAGAAGTTCCAGTTTAAGCAGGCAACTCTTAAAACTCAGTGCTGAAGTTGTTACTTTCCTTTCAGTCTTCCAGGTTGCTGTGTCCTGTGTTCAGTTCATGTTCTGGACACTTTGGCTTTGCAAATGCTGCTGAGCACCTCGCAGTGTGATTGTACATTCCTGCGCTGTTCAGCCCTTTCCAAAAAGGGCCTTTAGAAAACATAGATATAGCTAATACAGCGTGTTCTTCAGAGAGTTTGGATTCCTGGTCTTAGCACAGAGGAGAGCCCTTCGGTTTTGAGCACTGAAACTCAGAATTTAGCATGTTCACGTGCTGGAGTCCAGGTGCTTGGTGAGGAGAAGGATGGGATTGCGACAACTGAAGTGGAGCTGTGCTGCTTGGTACTTCGCACTCTGTCCTTGTTCTGGGGACATGTGAACAAATGGGGCTCCTCTGAGACTTCATAGGTGATTTTTTGGTGGCTAAATTAGTAAATTTAAACCATCCTGAATTTAAAAGTAGGATCAATTTAGGGATGGCAGTCCTCTAGGGATCGCGATTAAAATGGGAATATTTTGTTATACTCTTTGGTTTCCATAGTAACAGCAAGTTGTAGACTTATCTTGTATCCCACTGTTAACTTGCTGTTGAACAGCTTCCCTCTTCAGAGCAAAACCCAATAACTCTTATTTTCCACTAGCTGTAACAGGTCCAGTAATTAGAACTGTAAATTTTGTCCAGTAAATAGGGTATACACTTAGCTGTGCTAATGTGGTTTTACAGCTGAAGAAAAATGGTGGCAGTGGCAGCTTTAGAACTGATACGAGTACTTCTGTATAATTTAAACAGCAGTTATGGAAAAAAAATAATAGTTTTGCTTCATCATGATAAATTACATATTGTGGACGCCTCTATAGTACTTTGTCTTCAGAGACACTTATTAAAATGTTTTATATACAAAGGACATTTGCTCTTTCATTTTGATCATAAGTGGAAAAAAAGCAGATAGATGAAAATTGACTATTCATGAGTGGTAATGGGGACAAAAGTGCAGGTTGAAAGACAAATGGTGGTTTTTTCCTTGGGAAAGGTGATTTTCTGTAGCGTAGAGACAAGAACCCAGGACTAGAACATCTGGAATGTTTGGCTTATCCCCATTAATCTTGAAAGTCTATCCTGTGACTTTGTGGATTTATATTTTCCCTCCTTTTTAGCACTCTGAGTCATTAGATTGTCTGCTTCATTATACACATTGGTACATCTCACTCCATAAATCCAGACAGTAACTCCTATTCTCCTGAATGTGGCTGTTATTTCTGCATTTGCTGTCTGTGTGCATTCGTATCCTGTTTTTTCCCCGACTTTTTTGAAGGCTCCAAACTGAGCTGTTTGCTAAGTAACAAAGACCTAAATCCACATCAGTGACCTCAGGGGGTCTGATGCATCATTCAAAGCAGGCAGAATTTCAAATCACGTTTATGAAGAATTCTCTGAGCTGTTGCTGGATGGAAAACTTCTTACGCACACTCTTTCTTAAATAAAACAAAACAAAACAAAACAAAAATGAAAAAAAACCAACAAGAAATAAAGATTAAAGAAAGGGAAAACAAATCCCCCCAGTGGAAGGGGAAGCACAGCACCCTGTTTCACCTCTGTGGGGTGTCTCTCCAGGTCAGGTCCAAGAGGGTTTTAACTGGGCTCCTGGGGCAGGTGCTCGGAGGGTTTGTGCTTTTTCTACGAGTAAATAAATTACTTCAGTCTCTAGGACTGTCTCCAGGGCCTTTCAACAGCACTATAAATTCTTATTATCCAGACAAAATCAAAACTTACTTCTAGTAGAAAAAGCCGGGGTTTTTTTTCCTTTTTTTTTTTTTTTTTTTAATATTTCTTTTCAGATTCTGTTAAGACAAAAGAAGCCAGGCAAATTTGCCTAAAATTTGAAGACCTTCAAGCAGACTTTGTTCAGCTCCCTGGCTTGGCCTTCTGTAATTAACAGGGTAACACACGTGGGGTTTTTTTAAGAGGGAAAAAACTTTGTGAGTGACTCAGCATTCCTGGTGTACTCTACAAATACTATGGAGGACTAAAAAAAATGTCATTTTCGGTGTATATTAATCATCTAAAATGTCTTCTTAGCATCAAGTTTACTTGAGTGATTCTGGAGCAGGAGAGGAGAGCCAAGTGGTTCCTGCTTTCTGGTTTTCCCCAGCTGGGGGAGGAGGAGAAGCCAGGGCAGGCTGAGGGCTGCCTGGTGCTACTTGTCACTGTCTGTCATCAGTGACATCTGACAGATGGCACCGGTGCCGGTTTTTCTCTGTAAGACACACTTTGGGCTGTGCTAGTCTGAATTTTTAAGCTAGTGAAACTGTTTGAATTGCAATAAATCATTACTCAGGCTGGCCAAAAATAAGAGTTCTTGGGATAAATTGTGAGTCCTGGAATGGTAAAATATTTCGCATATCTTTATGAGCATTTTCTTCCAAAGTCCATATTTGCTGTATTCTGGGTGTGTTACAAAAGAAGAGGTTTTAACATTTTGATCTCTATGTCTAAAGGTGGAAATAAATCTTAAAATCTGCGCAAGATCATTACTCTGGAGCTGGGCTTCTTTGGAAGTTCCTTCAGCTTTATCAGGGTGTAATGAGTAGAACATGATGTGAAACCATGTTAAATTCTATTCAAATTATAGAATAAAGGTTTGTGGATCTTTTCAATAAATAAAGAACACAGTAACCTCTGTTAACGATGGTGGCTGAATGCAAAAACCTCTTCAAACCTTGTGGTACCATCCTTGAGCTCCTTGCAAGCTGAAGACCTCTCTGGTCACCTGGGGTGGAAGCAGGAACTGTGAATTTTGGAGAGAGATGGACCTGGTTGTTGCTAATATTCTTGGCCATCCACAAGGTCTTAGTTTTATCGATTGAATTTTCCTTTGATTTAAATTATTTTTGTTAAAAATGTTTTTATAGTAATAAAGGGAAACAGTGCAGAGTGTAAATACCAGTTCGGGAGGGGAAGGGAAGGAAAAAGATGAAGCTCTAGCAACAGTGCAAGGCAGGCAGACAATAAACACTCTCTTGGTGCAAAAAAATGTGATTTATGGAAAGGAGATAAGTAAACACAAATGGCATATAACTTAGTTTAGTTGCTGTAGATATTACATTATTTCTGCAGTGAATATATAGTTATTTCTGCAGTGAATATATAGTGAACAGTGAACCTATGCTCTCTGAGAACTTCCTGAGAAGTATTTCAGCTGTAACTCTGTATTTCAGTCCCTCTTATGAAAAAAATGCTTTTATTTGCTTTAATGTGGGAACAACATTCATTTGTTTCATACCTTCACAGCTACAGGAGTGAATAAACTTCCCTGAAATAACACAGCTGAAAACCTTGAAATTAAGTTTCCCATTGTGGTTCACCTCAGGTGTATAAAATATAAATTATAAACAAAGTAGTTACTTTCAACAAGTTTGGAGGATGTGATATCTCTGCATTATAGGGAAAGGTGTAATGTGTCCATCTCTGACTCCTCCAGGCAGCTTTATACAGTCACACTTGATCTATCAGAAACTATAGTTGCTGGAAAAGTTATGAAAACATCGGCTAGTATTTTACAGACTTCAGTTTATTTTTCCAAGGATTTTACCTTTCATTTATCCCAGAGCCTTTCTTCAACAGACTGGGTGGCGAAAATATCACATTACACTTGAATGATGGCACACTGGGCCCAGCTTTTCCCGAAATGTGTGATGGGAGGATTGGAGGTGTGTGGCCACGGGCTCGTAAAAGGAGCCCGATCGGTGCCTGGTCCCCTCTCCAGTGCTGATGTCCCGGGGGTGCTGAGGCTGAGCTCCTGCCCTTGCTGGAAGGAGGAGGGTGGCATTTCTCTTGCAGAAAACAATGACCCAGCGCTGGAAGTTGTGTTGGGATGGTTTGATGAGGGTGTTTCTGCAGCTCCATCTGAATCAAACATCCCTCTTGAGCTTTGGTGGTGTCTTGTGGGTGGAAGTTGGGAAAAAGTAAGGGGAGAGCAGGGGGTTTGTTTTATCTACCAGATACATGCATCTCATATACTTATTTACAAGGGGTTTTTCTCCTTGGCACAGCAAGGCAATTCATTATCAGTGAGATTCCACACACTGTCAATATTTTTGGGTGGTGTAGATAGATAAACGTGTTTTGTTCAGAGTGAGATTTCTAATAGAAGGTTGTGTATTTGCTAGGAATCACAGATGGTTACACTGTTATCTTGAATATTGAAACTTCTAGTTACAGAAGCAACCCTGGAATGTATTAGAATCTTACTTTTCACTCCTATCAATATCAAGACTGTTTGACAGTTGGGGGTGTTTTTTTAACTGCTATGACAAAAGATTTATGTAGAATGCTTTTATTAACCACAACCAAGATGTAGAATCCTTAATCTGAGAGTTAGGAAAAGAGATGTTCACTTCGCACATGAATTCTTAGACTAAAATCTACATGAACAACAGATACTAATTCAAATTACGCAGTGCCTGAAGACAAGTAATAAAGAATTATAAAGATGGTTATTTATTGTGATAACCTAAATTTAAAGGAGAGGTTTTAATATTTGACCATGGAGTCATTCACAGCCTCCAAACAGAATGATATATGGATTCAATTTTCAGTATTTGAAGCACTTGAGGAAATAATTTCAACGTTTAACTGTATCAGTGTCAAAACTGTTATTTGCGGAGTGTAATTGGCTTTTTTTTTCCATTGGATCCAAACTGGACATATAGAATAAAATATATTTCTTGTCAGGGCAATTAGGAACCTTTTCTGCAATGGAACCTCTTGTTCTTGAGAATGAGGGTCCAGTCACGGTAGATCATGAGCTCTGACGTTGCCATTTAATACTGTGAATATTGGTTTGCATTTTGATTTCTTAACCTCAGGAGATAGAATACTCATTGGAATACTTAGGCCAAGTAAGAAGTTCAAAATACTTTGGTTGATGGGTTTTGTTGTGTTTAATCCCCAGCCCGGGTGCCAGCAGTGGCTGTGAGTGACGAGTGCAGAGTTCAGCTCCCAGATCTGTGAGCCCTGCACTTGACCCCAGTCCTCAGCAGCCTGCAGAGCTGCTCTTTAATGGCTTTGCCTCCAGTCCATCGCAGGAAAGGAGCCCCAGCATTGGGCTGGCAGCAAGGAGGGGCAGTGCCAGGGAACGGGAAACTCGGGGCTGTTCTTCTCAGAGCAGCTGCAGGAGCCCAGTGCTGCTGTCCCAGGCGTGGCACTGGGCTGCTTTAATCTGCTCGTGCTCAGCAGCCTCTGGAGGTGCGGAGCAGTGGTGGCAGCCCTGGCACTGTCCCCTGGGCACAGCACAGCGCGTCCCGCGCCCTGGGCACCCCGCGGGCCTTGCAGAGCCCTCCTAGGGGACACCAGCCCGTGCCCTGCTCTCTGCACGCCGGAGAGGCAGAGGAGGGGGCCCAGCTGTGGCTCCTGGTGGGCTGAGGCGCTGATCAGCAGAGGGCACCAGATCAACACCGCTGCACCTGCCGGGACGGGCGCAGGTTGGCCGGGATGCGCCAGGGATGCGCCAGGGATGCGCCAGGGATGCGCCAGGGATGCAGCGAGCCTTTCGTCTCCTGCACACACCCTAAGTGTGCTTGCTTTCCTGGAAGGCTTTGGCATCATAAACAGTATTTCCATCTTAGACTCTGTTGTTCAAAAGAGAATTTCATGTGAGTGAGCTGCTCCAGTATTGCCTTTTCCAAAGGCTGTGGGATGCCAAGCTACATAGTCACAGCTGCTGGAAGCTCAGATGATCTGATTATTGACGGATTATTCAGTCACAATTTAAAACTTGAAAAAAAAAATTCTAGTTTAATTTTTTCTTTTTTTTTTTTTTAACAAAGGTCAGAACAGCCTGACATGAAATGACTTTGGAGATGTAAGATGACATTAATTTCACATCTCCCGAGTTGCTGCATGCTGAGGAAAGGTATCAGAAAATGAATGAACTAAGCTTTTCTAAAAGCCCCCTCAGCTTCTGGATTGTTTTTCTTTAAGAAGAAATTGAAGTTTATCAAGATAAACACCTGAAAGAACAAGAAAAAAAAACCCCAAGTACTTGTTTAGTGAAGGGCTCTGAGGCTGCACTGGAAAGTGCCAGCCCTGCAGTGCCCCAGTCCTTCCTTCCCTGTCTCAGTACAGCAAAATATCCTCAGCTCCTGCTCACTTTTCCTAAAGGCCACACCAATGTTTAACTAGCATAAAGCTCTGCTTTAGTGGGATAAAATGTTGGAGCTTTTTTTAGAACAAGAAAGGAAAGGCAGAGTAGGTGAAGCTGCAGACATCAACTGTATTTTTCAAGCTATACAAGTTTGCTTTAATGTTTTCACCAGAGTGCATCACCCCACATAATTTCTCCATCTTTTTATAGCTCTGCTAATGATGTTCTCATTTCTTCTGTAATCTGTTGCAGTCCTACACATTCGATTCAGTGATGACTTTGCAGAAAACGCAGATTATGGTGTTGGCAGGAATTCCCTTCCCTGGAGGTACGAGACATTTGAGTTAGGTGAGGAGGGCAGAGTTTGCAGTTTTTCCTGGCAGTGGTTCAGTGCAGTTCTATATTTATTGTGACTCAAAAAAAGCCTTTTATTTAGTCTGTATATGAAATGCCTCTTGCCTTTCTTTTGGAATTACTGAAAGTTGAGAGCATTTTATATCCTCAGAGATTTTACATTTTTTACTAGTGGATGTCAGTGTGGCAGAAAATTTTGATTATTATCTGTGGCAGAGGGAATACAGGGCTTGAGAGAGTTGCAGTTTATTTGAGGAGAGCAGGATTAGGGTAGCAGTCGCTAATCTGGCTACTGCTGCAGCACTAGAGCAATCTCCATTTAGTTTACTTTTTCTGAGAATGATACGAAAAGGAAGAAATAATTTTCTAGGCCAGAGAAATGTAAGTATGTTATTGTGATATGTTGTCATGGAAATGTTTTAAGGGACCAAAATTAGTTAATAATACATAATATTGTAGATAATGCATTAGTTTAATCAACGAGTTATACAGGTCAATGAACTGAAACTGATGTTAGAGGGAACTGAAAAGAAAATGAATAATTTAAACTGTACTGTCGATTTTTCATAAAGCTGAATATAGGCAGAAGAAGAGATGGATAGAAGGAAATAGAGACACAGATTATTTATGTAATTCATCTACCTGTTCCTTCCAGTAAATACGAAAATCTGTTTTCAGTTCTAGATCAGCCTTCTTTACATGGGTTAGCTTCTGCCCCACCTCTTTGTCTTTTTAAAATATTTTCAGATATTTAATGTCCCAAGAATTAAAAATCCGCCTGTAAACTAGTTGTTTTTAATAACTCATGTGCTTGGTTGTGGGCAGCACGTGCTCTCAGCACTGGGGCTGAGAAGCCAATCCTAAGGCAATTTTATTTGTTCTTTCCTCACTGATTTGAAACGAAACAAGTCAGTGACTGAAATCCATATGCTGCTTAGGGCACCACTGCCTAGTCTCCCCCACCCTCCTTAAGTGATATTTAAAAATTACTCTGCCTGCCTCCCGCAGCCAGGCCACTCAAGTCTTGCCTGGTGAAATGAAGCAATGATTGAAGGGACGGGGGGACCACAATATCCACAGCATCCTTCAGGGTCTCTCCTCAGCCATCAGCAGGGCCACAGGCAGCGGATCAGGTGCTAGGCGTAACTCTTCCAAAGGGTTCTGGGGAGCAGCTGGAGAGTGTGAAGTCTTGCAGACTTTTTTTATTAACTACGTGTTTAGGAAAGCACGGAGGTATTTTCTGCTGTGGCCTGAACACCACCTCTGAATACCAGAAATCAAATAAAATTCCTTGTTTCCTGCCTTCCCAAAGGAACTGCATTACCTATAAACCTTGTTTACCTTTGGGCTGTGATTAACAGTTCCCCATAAGAAAGGTTTTTTGATATTCCAAAAAGGAAAGGCAAAACACTAATATATGTGCTTCTAGTAGAAGAGTGTGTGAGAAGAGTAAACAAGGAAAAATGTTTCTGTTTCTGTGATTTCCTATTTGACCTTTTTGTGTGCCACTGAACTAGTAATAGATGAGATGAGAAAATATTCAAACTGTGATTTTCAGTGGGGAATAACAATAACAGGCAGATTTGTATATATTTCCAGTACATTTTTACTTTTTTTTTGCTAACCCACATCCTCATTTATGTGGCAGCAGAGAACATCTATGTACAAGTCAGCTGGTTTGTCATAAATATCTGATGTAAATATCATGCTGTGTGCTTCCTACAGGATTTTTCACCACCACCACTCTGGGATACAATTGCCTGCCCCTCCCTGACTGTGAGTTTTGTGTACTCATGAGATTTTACGTGTGGTGGGAACATGGAAGGGAAGGTCAGATCAGTGAGTGAGGTGCAGGAAAATGATGGGCTGATTCAAGCAGAGCCTCCTCAGGGCAGTTCAGCTCACTGGCCATCCTGAGTTTGCTTTAGTCAATCTGGCACCTTCTCTTTCTCTGTCAGAGTATTTAAGATCTTTACAGACCTGCACTCTCAAACCAGGAAATTCCTCAGTGTTAAAGGTGTGTTTCAAAATGGGTGTGCGTGTGTGTGTGTGTGTGCTGGGTTTCTTTCTATTTGGTTTGTTTAAGATGACAAAAATCGGTATTTACCGAGTGCCCAGCATTTAGGTAGTTGAGATGAGATTAATCTGTTCTGAATTCCAGTGATTTATTAGAAAGAAATTACTTTGACAATCCATGAGTTTGTGTGGACAGTCTAAGATCCATTCTTGCTTCTGGCTTCCTAATAAACAGTGAAAAATCAACCATTGTTTCCATTCCAAGGGTAGAGCATGTGAGTAGTGAAAAAAATCTTTGCTAAAGGCAAACTTAGTAGGTTCTGCCAAGAAGCTTGTGCAAATGGCGTTAATTATGAAAAGCATGATCTGTGTCATAGAGCATTTATGAAATTGAAACAAACAGACAAGACATTTCATTTTATATGAAATCAGCACCAATGGACAGCACCTCTTGGACAGGTTAGGTGGTCTTCAACAGTAGAAGAATACTGTATTAGCCTTTGTTCTAATATTTCTACCCCACAGACAACTAAAAACCCCACATGAACAAAATCAAAACCACCACAGAAGGACAAGGGGATGGTTCAGTCTTTGTCATAACCAGGTGCCAGAAAATGGAAGAGGCTCCAGTGTCTTTTAACCCTGAGCTCATGTTCTGAATTTAGATTCTAGAAACTTTGTACAGGTGGCACTTTGCAGTAGTTTGTTTTGTAAGTGGAAATTCAAGTAGTTCTGCTGAATGTTCTCCTGTCAGTTGTGGTTTGTGTGCTTTTGGATAACATTAAAATATCCCGTGTGAACTGATAGGCTGCAGTATCAGAAAACCCCTGCTTGGGGGTCGACAGACAAAGAGATCACTTTCTGCATGTGCTTTTGGAGAGGTTTAAGGAATTTGAAAGTGAGTGGAAACAGCATCTTGTCAGCTATTATTGCAGCGTTGTTCTTCCTTGTTTAGCAAGTTGTCAATAACTAAATTGACAGAAAACCAGGCAAATGTATTTTTGTGTACAGTCCTTGACAAGTGCTGGAGGCCCATTTGTGTCTTTTCTTGGCAATGACGCTGTAGGCTCATGTACAAGATCGAAGCAAGTTAGCACCTCACTGAAAGACATTGAGGTAAGCCAATGGAAAATACTTGCTTTCTGTTATAATAACTACTTAATAATTCTACTGTAAATAAGAACCAGTTGGAAAACAATGTTGTGGCAAGATATTCTGACTATCTCTGAAGTGAGCTAAATGTTCCTTTTAGCAGTTAAGCCTTTACAGCCTGAGGAGAACAAACATCTTCATAATTCATTTATCACAAGTGAAAGCTGATTCTTCTACTTGTTCATGTAGATATTACTTTCATTTTTCTGTCTCTATCATGTCCACTCCAAAGCAAGTGATAAGCTAAGATTCTAAAAGAACTTATTTTTTTTCATGGGTGCTTCTGAAGCTTCCCTCTTAGTCAAGAGAATCTAATCAGACATTGTCCATCTGCAAGGCTTTTTCAGGAAATGCTCTTTTTTCTTTAATTTGCATATAATTTTATTAATGTTAAAGTCACCGTAAGAGCAATGGAAGTTTTTACTGTCTCCTTCAGAGATTTCAAACCACCAGTTTTAGAACTAGATGTGTGCAAGAATTGCATTCAGGCCTATGGAAGAAGAGGAGCTTGCCCCCCATCTTTTGGATTGACATTTTACTGCGCCTTCAAAAACTTTTTTCACCATATGTGACCAAAAAGTATTTTTAAATTCTGGGGTTTTCAGAGTGAGTGGAGATTTTAGGCTAACTGCAAGAAGGCTTGTAGGAAAGATCTGTATAATACGAAAGAGGTCGGGGAAAACACAAATCCCAAACTGTTCCGTGCTCCCTTGTTCCCTTCTAAAATTCTGAGTTGATATTGCAAGGAAATTTTTCTTTGGAATGTAATGTTTACTTGGGGAAGATGGTGTTAAAGAAAAAAACCCCTTTATTTAGCTATGACATTCTTAGGATCATTTAGCTGTTAGATTGGGCTGTGCAATGTTTGAAAAGAGGCAGAAATTGCAAGATAAGATCAACTGCTCACCTGGGGAGACTTAGAAAAGTTTCATATTTGAAGCACATGTTCCAAATGCTAGTCAGGAATGGATAGCATTAAATTCTTACATCTGGCACAGAGCTGCTTGCTTTTATGTTGGTTTCTTTTCTTGTTTTATTGTTTAAAAGGATAATAAAACCTCACAATAATATCTCATAATCAGTATAGCATATCTCCAGGCACCTTTTGAATGGTGGCTTTGCCAAGAAGAACATACGTCGTGGTTTATTCTGCCTACAGAAATGCTGAGGGTTTTCATCTGGATCCCTTTGGAAATAAATTTATGATTTGTACCAGCGCAGAAAAAGGAAGAGGAAAATATTCTGCACTGGCTGAATGGATGATAATTCGTTTTGGCTGTGTGGCAAGCAGAATTAATTATCCAAGCAACCTTACACCTTTGGCACGGCTTCAGCTGTTGCATGTTGCCACAGATGCTTCAAAGCCAAGGCTCCTGCCATTTTCCTTTGGTTTTGGTATGGTTCTATGGTTAGTAACTGGAGACGAATAAACTCAAAATCCGCCTTAAAATGAACAATAATTCCAACTCATAGGTTTTTACTGGGTTTTAAAGCAAATTTTAGCTTACTTCTCACATACTGGTCTTCACTGCTTGTTTTTAGGATTGCAGAAAACAGAGTAAGAGCACGGAAAAGACTTGAACAGGGAATGTTCGTGTGTCTTCATGAGATCTTTCTCTTTGGAATTCTTTCCAAATATTCCACTTTGTTTCAGTTAATTCCTTTTTATTCTCAAATCTGATTACATGCAGTGTTGATGGCAATGGACTGTTCATTTGACGTGTTTGTTGCTGGCAGATGTGCGTTAGCTGGATCGTGTGTGCTCTCTTTGTCCACTCCTCCCTGGATACTGGGCCACTGTAGGAGACAGGTGCTTCAGCTCAGACTGGTTTTACATTTCTGTTTCTGTGGCTTCTGCTCTAGATTGTTTTCTACCAGTTCAAATTCCTCTATAACTTTTGAAAGTAGCTGTTTCCTTAGGACACTGAGGGAATCAATATCCATGCATCTTTTAAAAATCCTAGTCACAGTGCTTCCAGCTGGTGATTCCAGGGTATTTTCTTCCCTCCAGTTACATTAAGATCTCTGAGGTTAGTCCTTCCTACAGACAGCCTTAGTTCTCCCCTTAGTCTAATGGGGCTGTCTGTAGCTCTCTCTAAAGAAGTTCTTTTTTGAAGGTGCCAGCCAGAATTTCATCCCAAGAATGTCTAGATGGTGTTTCCAGGAGGAGGAAAGCCACGCTTTGACAGTGATGCTTGTTTGGTCACACTGACATGTTCTGACAGCCTTTCCTGGAGCCACAAACTGGGAGGTGATTCTATGACTTGTGAAGGCAATTCCATTCCCCTTGTCCTGCATCTCTTTAGGCCCTTTCACTCTGTGGCCCATCTGAGTGAATCTGTGGCTGGGTTTTTCCAGATTTGCAGTTCCATCAACTTGACTTCGCTTTGATGTTTGGGCCTAACCACTTAGAATAGCGCACTCATCATTTTTCTTAATGTATGAGGAACTTGTCCATATTACTAAGGTGTTTTTTTACTCTTTTCTTATAGATGAACTGTCTGGGAACATTCTGGGAATAGGCTGCAGTTCCAAACAGTTGTGATTACTAAGCAGTTGGGGTTTTGCCATTAGCAAATGATCATTCACTTACTAATGCAGTGAACCATTTTAAGAGAATTTGTCTTATTTGTCTTCTGTTACTGTTGGTTATAGCCTTTGTCTGTTTCAGTCTCTTAACTCCTCACAAATTGTTTCCATCAAATTAAATTTTTAATCTATGACAATGCTAAATGCAGTTACTTGTTTATGGAGTGTTCTGTAGCATAGTGATAGAGACAATTTTGATCAATCAGGTGGCTCTAAAACATACAGATCTAATACTGCATCACTATGTTTCAAAAATCATTACTGTTGCTTTGGAAAGTGTTAGTTGTGGTTAAAGATGTCAGCAAATGTAAGAGGAGGACAGAAAATAGCCATTTAAAAATCTTGGTTTAATATAAAAGTTAATGCTGAAAAGTGTGCAAGTGGAATTTTATTTTCCTTCTGCTACACCCACTGATGACTGTCATGAGAGCAATAGGCCAGACATGGGATTAAAATTATGCTAGTTAAATAATTTACTGACTACTATTCTGCAGTTCTACTCTTTCTTTAGACTGCTGGCTTGAACTATAAACTTGAAAATTCTTACACCTCTAAGACGCTTTACTAAACAAATATTAATTTAATATTAAGGGTTACAGAATGGAAACTATTGCCTATGCAGTACTCACAGTATTAAATGGACCAAATGTAATAGAAAAGGCAATCTTTCATAGAAACACATAAATTGAATCCTTAAAGAAATATTTTTCTTCTGATTCTTTTTCTGTAGGCAGACACTTTCATCAAGCATGCTCCCAACAGATATTGTGAATTTCAAGATGTAAACAGGTCTTGAAACAACTGTTTAATTTGCCATGGGAAGTTATTATGGTGACTGTAAATTACATGACTTCCTCATGCTAAGTAAACCCAAAATGAAATCTAGACAAACCATTAAGGAAATAAAGCACTGGTTTAATTCTATTGCATTCTGGCATTATGGAAAGACACATCCTGGAAATGGGATTGATTGGACTATTTTAGACTGAATATGTTGACATTAAAATCTGATTATTTTCTGTAGATGCTCAGATATATCAACTTATGCTGAGCTGCCAGCATGATCCCGTGAGGGATGTTTGCATCTCAACCAGGCTTTCATAGACCCTGACCCTGCATTTTCCTCTGGAGTTACGGATCAGAAGCTCACCATTGTGGAACCTTTTCTGTGTCTGAACTGTTGTTTTTTTAACCAGGACAATTATGTCTCCCTAAGATATCTGGAGAAACACATCTGGTCTGCTTTGCCTTTGGTACAGGTCTCTACCAGTGCCTGAAGTCCTTGTGTTTCACGAGGAGCAGGTCAGACTTTACAAGGGCTCGCGTCATCCATCCTCCTCTTGCACGTGCATCTGCGGGACCTCCAGGAGGTTTCGTTCAGCATGAGGGTGTCCAATGTGATGATTTTGCTGTGATTGTGTTTCCTAGTGTGACTTCCTCACCTAAATTCTAATTGCGCTGGATGAAATTAATAAACAAACAAATGTGATCATATTTAGAACCTTAAGTTGAGATTTTTCAAAGCAACTCTGCTCACATTTAAAATGTGTCAGGAGAACAACTTGGAGATGTCTTTTTTGTCTTTTTAATTATTGTATTGACTGTGCCTCAGTCATTTTCCTTAAAATTTGTAATTTATGATCAGTGAAAATTTTGTGAAAAATTTTTATTTCATATCATACATTTGTCTTCTCAACTTGATCAGTTACAAGCAAACTTCACTCTTGATATTGGAGGAGTTCAAAGTTTAGCCTGTGTGTCTTCTCAGGCATCACATATGGGAAGGAAAATCTCATGTACCTGATAAGTTACTTTTGTCTGAAATATTTTTCAGGTGGGATTTTCTGGGGAGATGGTCATTCACTAGAAAACCAAATCATTAATAAAGTCAAAAACCTCCCTTGCCTCGGGATTATTGGGGTTTTGTCTCTAACCAGCAAAAAGGCAACACTTATGCCGGCTAGAACTGAGATCCCTCCAACACCTCCACACGGCTAAAATTGCTAAAATTACTGAGCAATTTTGATAAGTAGTTATTATATTAAAAAGGGGGTTTTCAAATGCTTTACAGAGCAGTGGCTAACCAGGGCCATGCCATAAAAAGACTTTAAATAGAAATGGAGGAGGTGTTCTGTCTCTGTGCATTAGGAACTGGTATCAGGTGGCTCAGGAAGAGCATCCAGGGTCACTTGGTGCTGTTCTGGCTGAAGCTCTGGATGCCTCCTGTGTCCCAGCTGTGATACCTGCGGCTTTGGGTTTACATCCACAAGATGGACTTCCTTTTTAATTCTGTGAAACTATCTGCTAAAAGGAGAAATGTTGTGTGTGCTGTTTGTCTTTCTTATATATTTAGGAACTAAATAAATATTTTGGTCTTTCTCATTAAGATAAAATTCTCAAAACTACCTCATGAAACTCAGCTGTAGAACAGGGAAATTCACTGAGCTGGTGTTTTTATTTTCCTGTCAGATACTTTTTTAGTGTCTATGGTGTATATTAGACTTAATTTTCTATGACTACTCAAAATAGAAAGCCCCGAGTTACACCTTATTTGTAAGGTGTGAGCAACCCAAGCAAGGGTTAAACAGAGTCCTGAAAAAAACTCGGGTTAGGCTAAACCACATGCCAAGTTTCTAAAGTGAAAAGCATGAAAACAGGTCATAAATCACTGTGTCTGCAGAAGATGAAGTCTCCAGTATTTATTATTTACAGAGCATTTTGATTTGCCCACGAGGAAGCTCCTTGTTGGGATAAATGCTGTAACTATAGTGATAACACACTTGGAGCTGCAGCTTCCAGCGTGGGGCAGAACCAGGAGTGCACCACAGCATCCTCTTGCTGTGCTTCCAGATAGGAAGGGGAGCATTTGTCTCACAGTAATTTCTTTTAAGTTTATGAGAAACTATATGTAAACCACAGAAGAAGAAAAAAAAAAAGGTAAAGAGGAGATACTAAAATACTTCAAGAAAATGTGTACTCTTCTTTTCCTTATGAATTCCTTAACAGCAAACAGGAGCAAGGAATTTGGGGTTGTTTAAAAAAAAAAAAAAACAAAACTTTTGGGAAAAAAGTTTTTAATTTTTTTTCCTAAAGACAGCTTTCCAAGTGCATCTATATAAAAACATGCTGGGGTTATTTTGTATGTGTGCATTTGGATCTGAGTATCCTACAGCTCTGGCTAGAGCCAAACACTTGAAGGCAGAGGTGAGATTTCCCTGTGCCTCTCTGGACCCAAAGGTGCTTCCCTGCTCCTCCAAATCCTTGGAGAAGAGCCTGCCGGATGGAGCAACGTGAATCCATTTGCATGCATTCAAATGTGTAAAAAATACAGATCTGATGCATATCTCAGAGGTTTCTGAGTGATCGGAGGATGCTTTGAAGGTTTTCATGAGATCACCTGTTTGTTTTTCACTTGTGGCAGATCTCAGCTCTTTCACTGCAATCTGCTGGCTCTGCAGCTCAGCTCCCCGTGCTGCCTGGCTCTGTCAGTCCCCTCTTGTGCTGAGTCCTTGTGGCTGTGAAAAAAATATTACCCTTCAGGATGGGAATAGTCACTGAGGAAAAGCCCATTATTTTGTGACAGACTGTGTGTCTGCAGAGCTTGTTCAGCACTCAGGAAAGAGGGGCTGAGTTCTCAGCACACACCTGCACCTCCTGTGGAAGGGACATATGGGGAGATGAAATGAAATGGCACTTCTAAAAATTACAGTTACTGTTCTGAGCTTGGCTCTGTGATTTTTCTGCGTTTGACTTGCATTTTGTGTAAATTTTTTTAATTATCAAGTGAGTTTTTTATTTAGAATGACACATTCTGATACATGATACGACAGTAATTTATACACTCTGATCATTTGTAGTTCAATCATGGAAAACTTTCATGTATCTTTTCCTTTTCTTTGCTAAAGAAAGATTTGAAGTATCAGTGTGTAATATTAAGGGTTGCTTTACTTTCCCCCAATGGTGTTTATTCCTCTTTTCTCTCTGTAAGAAGTTGCTGTGTTCTCTGGGGACAGCAGCAGAACCAGTAGTCTGAATTCTTGGGTTATATCCCATGTCTATTCTTCACTGCATTTCTCCTCAATAACTCACTTGATCTGTCGGTGTTTCTGTTCATCTCATGTATAAAGTGGGAAGAACAATATTGTGACTTTCTTGGAAATAAAGTAGGAATTTCTTTCTGAAAATCAATAAGTAAAATCTCTGCTAAGGTACAGTTCCCATTTTCTCACTCTAAATAAGATGTCTGGAGAATTTTCTTCTCAACTTGGACAAAATGCCTGTGGAAGTATCAAGTATCTTGTCAAAATAGTAAAAAATGTTGCCTGAAGTGAAGGTATTTTGTAAATTGCAGAGACAAAAAAATATTTAAAAAGTTTTCTGAGAGATGTGTGGTTTCTCTTTGCAGGAAAAGATAGAATTTTATACTCTGGCCATATTAATGGATGTAGTTTTCAAACATAATTTTTGCCCTGAGACATTTCTCCTCACCCCATATTCCCTAATTCTGCATCTCACAGACACTGGTGGCTTTTTCTGAGTAAGCTTTTCCAGAAAACCGAGATGTTGCAAGCCCTTGGTACAGAAAGATTGGTGTCAGAGATTCAGTCTCTGCCTTTTCGAGTGTGTCTCCATCTCCATCTCTGCCAGGGCCCTCCTGGCAGCAGAGATGGATGTGGGGCAAGGATAGATGCAGGGCAGGGATGGATGCGGGGCAGGGATGGATGCGGGGCAGGGATGACGCAGGGATGGATGCNTGCGGGGCAGGAATGGATGTGGGGCAGAGATGGATGCGGGGCAGAGGAGCTGCTGTGTGTGAGCAGCAGAGGACAGGATGAACGGCTCCTGAGGGTGAGCAGCCTGCACAAGACAAAGGAGAGAGCACTGCAGCTCCCAGCGAAGAGGAAGCATTTCTCTGTGTGATTAAGTGCTTCCATGGAGCTGCAGCAGCTACAATAGCACTTACATCTGGTAACTTCACTTTCATGGAATGCTTTTCCCAGATTTTTCAGTATTTCAGTGAACATGTGTATGTTCATGTTGGAAAAAGGAGTTTGCTTTCATGTCATCCCTTCTGAGACACACTTGGTAATAAACAACTCCAGATCACACCTTACATTTTTTTATCAGGAGTAAACTCAAAATGTTAAGCTGAATTTCAGAATAAAGCTATTCATCATTTGAGAATACACCTGGGTTTTTGATAAAATGGGTGTATCTCAATACAGGGTTAGTATGTGAAATTCAGGCACCCCCATTTTATCTAAACGTGGGATTAGCATGTGAAATTCAGGCACCTCCTGTTTGTTATTTTCTCAGTTTTAGGTCATGATGTCTTTTGATTTCTGTCACTGAAGTGATTAGAGCTGAATGAATTTTCATGCATACAGGTTGGGGAATGAGAGGAATTGGTGCCATGTGTTTCCCATTGTGGGAGCCTTTATGATATCATCGTCAGAGAACATGCTCAGTATGCCTTCCAGATTTGGCCTGCTATTTAGGTTGTGATTGCTTTGGGCTGTGTCAGGACAATATTCATATTCCCCTTAGTGCATGAATATTAAAATATTTAAAGCATTTAGCTGATAAGAGGAAAGATGCCCCCCCAAAAACCAGAACCTTTATAGTCCTGATGAAAATACTTGCAGTATCTCATTTAACATCTAGGCCTCATTTTGCCATGGGATCTCTCAGAAGCTCCCCATTCAATGGAACACTAATTCTCACCTATACATCCTTAGGTACTCTCAGAAAAACACATTTTTGGTCCCAGTTGCCAGAAATAAAGTCCTCCTTCTGTCAGCATATGGGTAACAGCTGTCATTACCACCAGCCAGTTATATTGTCTGCTGTCCCAGTCCTTTATCTGTCCAACTCCAGACAGTAATTCAGAAAATCAGAATAAATAATCAAGGCATGTGGAGCTGGGGCCAAGTGTTTTTTATTTACAACACCTGTTGCCTTTTGGAGGGTTGGCACAGTCAGTCTGAGCCACAGCAGCTTTCTGGATTTCCTAACTGGATTGCATGAGAAGTGTCTTTGCAGGTTTTTTGGGGGTTGTTGTTTGGGGTTTTTTTGGTTGGTTTGGGTTTTTTTGGTTTTTTTTTTTTTTGGTAACTCTTCATTTTCATTAAAAGGTTAAAACCCAAAATAACACCACACATCTTCAGCAAAGGACTGGGCAGAACGTTTGCAGTGGGTGGAAGTGTGCCCATTTCACCCTGTGATGCACTCACTGACTGTGCTCAGCTGTAGTGATGTTGTTCCCCCAGCTCTCCTCTTGCTGGGGCAGGGGACATTGAACACCTCAGAGAGAAAGTTCTCCTGTGCTCCTCCTCTTTAGCCTTCTTTATCTTTGCCAGTGTGTGTGCTCACTGCAATTCTCTTTATGAATCCTTGGATTTTCTCATGTAAATTTTCAAAGTGTAGTGTGTTCTGGGTGTGGGGAGGAAAAGGAGGGGGGGGCCAAGTGTCTGTCTTCCTATTTCCTCAGATGTTTCCAAACTCTGAACTTTTTTCTTAATTTCTGCCTCTTGAAACTGTGTCAGTTTAAGGTGAAATGTTTTTGATGTTTCAAACCAAGCAGAGCTTGCTCAGTGTTTGAGTGCGGGATGGGGCTGTGGCTTGGCCAGGTGTTTGGGGGCACCTGGTCTTTGTTGTCTTGAGGTTGTAGTGACCCAGAGCAGCTCAACACAGCCCTGCACAGCTGTGCTTCCTCGGCTGGGAGCTGGAAATAGATCCCTCATGTGAGCTTTTTAAGGCACCTAAGTTTGTTATCTTCAGAGGAACTGGTGGAGCTGGCTGTAGAAATGCTTTGGAGGACACAGCCTCTTCTGCAGGTCAGACAAGTTATCTCCCTTTCAACCAAATAGTTGAATTAGGTAATTAGTGTAATGAATAATATTTTATCTGTCCAGAAACCTTGTATTACCTTTGTCTTTAAAGTGTCATAAAATTTGTATCTTGTTTAATCAGAATTCACATCAGTTTTGTGTGCTGAAATTTAGAAAAATAGAAAGAGCACTTAAGTGTCTCACAAAATCAATTAGAACTCTAGAGTGATTTAGACTGTGAAGATCCATAACCTCTCTAAAGCACAGTTCATTATAGTAATTTTTTAAAAACTAGTATTAACTCTAAATTCTGTCATGGGAAAACCATAAACTCGAAGCCTGAAAAATGGAATGTATTTCTTGCAAATGTATGTAGGTACATGCCTACATACCACATATGTATATATATGAATATATTCTTGAGAGATAGATATATATATATGTACATATGGTCTTAGCATCCAGTTCCAGCTTTTACAATGGACTACAGTGTGTGGTATGGCTGGTTTTGCTACCTGTATTAACGGAGGGGAAAAATTACGCACTTGAGTTCCCAGTGAAGGTGATTTTCTTTGCTATTTAAAAAAAAAAAAAAATTGATTGGTCTCTAGGTTTACAGCTGAACAAGTACAGGACAGGAAGGAGAAATGAAAATACAGCCTCTATATGCATACAGCTATATGCATGTATTTATCTTAATTAGAAATAATTACTTTCTTGCAGAACAGCCAATGATTTCTCATTTCTGCATGTAAACAACATTTATTCAAAGTTAGAAAAGATAAAATACATTTTGGATGAAAAGGCACTTAAAACTCTGAAATTATTTTTGTTCTAGAAAGAACTGCCTTTTCTTCACTGAAAGTTTGGAGGCTCTGTAAAATAGCTGTTCATGCAAAACATTCTGCTGCTTGGGCTTCAATCATTTTAACAAAGATATAACATGTATTATATGTAGCATGTACTCCATATCTATCTATAAACCTACATGCTATACTCAAATCCAGAATCCATTCAAGAGACCTCTGGATATTCAGTTTCAAATGAATATACAAGAGACTCTGAATATTCAAATGCCTCAGTGGGAAATGAGCCCAGCCAGGGTGGCTTCAAAGCAGTGCAGGACCGACAGGCTGAGCCTGCCCCCATTTCAGTGCTGCTTGGGTGGAAAGGGCAAGGAAGGAAATGGGGAGCTGAAGATGTTCAAGGATCTACAGAATAAAACCCACCTACCTGTTCTGAGGTGCCTTTTCAAAGACCGTGAGTGCCTCTAAGTGGCATGAGTAAATAAGAGTGGCAGAGTTAAATCTTCATGTAGCACACTCCAAATGGGATTAAACATCAACAAACCCATGCTGAAAGGAGCTCTCCCTTTGCAATTTCCTGCATTTGGAATTACCACACTCTGGAGGGGAAAAACCAAAATGCAGCCACAGTGTGACCTGAACATGAGGAGATGCTGTGGAATTTCTCTCCATGTTTCAAAACTCATTCCAAGATACCCATTTTAGCATATCTGTGTAAGGAACCACACCTGTGTTTTTCACTGCCCCTGGAGCTGTTATTTCTTCTTCAACCACTGAGACTAACTAGAACAAAATGTAATAATAGTTAGGGTTTGCTTCTTAATTAATGTCCTGACCGTCCCTACAGTACATCTGTAATGGGCAGCTCATGGGGGTGGCTGGCAGTGAAGTCAGGCTCTTGAAAAGCTCTGTGGGCTCTTGAAAAGCTCTGTGGGCTCAGGAGCTGTTCCCTGCGTGTGGCACATCCCTGTATGAGAATGCTTTTGGAACAGGCTCCTTCTGCCCAGGGAGCCCTTCCCCTCTGCCACATCTCCAAGCCTCCCCTGTGACACAGATACTTCATTTGGTGATGGGATTATCCATTTTGTGTGCTGCTGCTGTGATTTCATCCACTACCACCAAATCCAGTCTTCTCCAACAGTTACAAGCCCGCCCCAGGGGACAGATCTCTTTGGAGAGCACCACAGCCACCCAGGAAGAAAGTTCCTATTTTCTGTGGTCTTGCTAGAGAGTAGTAAGGACTTTTTTTTCCTACATAATGGCTTTAACGAGGTATCTTTTCCCTTTAAACTACAATTATCTTCTAGATTTCTATAAAGATGACAGAAAAGTAAAATTTTCTAGATTTGGATGTTTTGCCATCTTGATAGGAGCATTCCCCATGCTCTGTGAATGATCATTCCTTTGGAAGTTATGTAACTTTTATTTTGCCCTGTAAGTTTTTGTTTCAGGTTCGTGTATAAATGCTAGTGTGAAACAAGTATTTTCTGATTAAATGGGATGACTTAAATAATCTTTTTTTTCTCAATAACTGAATTATAATGAGAAATTTGATTCCCCCAACCCTAAAAAAAAGTCTCTAATTTTGTTTTTCATTAATTGCAGCAGTGGTTTTCGAACTGTGCTTAAGATAAAAATGTATTTTGTATGTTCTCAGAGTGAAAATGTGCAGATGTCACAGGTTGTTAATTACTTGAAACTAGGAACCTGGAAGGAGGACAGGAGGAGCTCTAGTTTTCCTTTGATGAAATGAAATTTCATGGTCCCCCATAACTCAGTGGTGAATGAAGGAGGGGATGCCTCCCAGGTGATAAATTTGCACTGTGTAGCCTCAAATTTATTGGAAGCTGAATCCTGGCCATAGGGTCAGTTTAGGAAAACTCTGCCAGCAGAGCAGTTCTCTGGGTCTGGTACCACCAGCATGATATAGTTAAATACATTGTTTGGCCAGCAGATCAGAGTGGGAGCTGGAATTAGGGTAGGAGAGCAGTGCTAGCACAGCCAAACAGACAGGGTGCAAATCAGCCCTGCTCGTTGCATTCTTCCTTATTTAAAAGGAAAAGAAAAAAAAAATGGGGGTGGAAGAGATTTGTTCATGTTGTGATTACCTCTCTTAGAAAGTCTGACACTTAGAGGAGAGGTAGGAGGGCAACACGGGGTTGCAATGGCAAGGCAAGATTGATCCTTGAGAGGCTCAGGGAGTGGGGGGAAACATGTTACAAATGGTAATAAGGCAAGTTAAGAAAAATGATACCAGATGTGGCTGTAATGCCAACAATCAGCCAAAAAATGTAAACATATATAAAGCTGTAGTAATAAAGCTGTTACAGCTGTAATGTTCAGGATGGAAAGAAAAATGAGGTCTCTCTTTTTAACTTCAGCTCTATCAGGCTCTGGCCTCTCCTGAATCTTGGTTTTCCCCTCATCCACTCCATCCTATTAGAACACTGATCCATCTTCATGGAAATTTGGTAGAGACCATTTCCAATGTTTTGTGTAAAAATAAAATACGACACTGCCAACATCTTTTACAATGAACGGTTCTATTTATATCAAAGAACACTTTTGAACTCTCCAGCATATTTCACAACCAATTAAATTTCTAAGTGCGTGGAAGCATGTGAAAATTGATCCCATTCAGTTACAAAGTGTGAGGGTTCAGACGAGCCCTGTGCACCACTGCAGCCACACATCCGTGTTTGCGGTCTGTCCCCCTCTCGTGGGTCACAGGTCCCTGAGCTCTGCTGTCCCCTGATGCTGGCACAGCAGCTGTAAGGCCACCCAGGAGGCCACAGGTCTGCCCAGGAATCTGCCTCCTCTGGATTCGTGGCTCCCATGCGTTAGTTCTCCTGCCTCCTGTTCCAGATACACAGGACTCTGCCCCAGAGCACCTTCAAACCTGTTGAGAATGGGGTGACCATTTTAAGGGCACTCCTTATTTTCTCATCAGTTGTAAGATCTGGGAGTTCTTATACTTCGTTAGCTTCTTTAATATGCAGATCTATATAACAAACATAGCTTTTCAAAAAGCCACGAAGTTTGTGTATTCCTACAGGCAAGTGATCCATGCCTGCAGAAAGCTTTGCTTTTCACTGGCTATGAGCTTAGTGAGTCAATATTTGATAATTAAGGTGTTTTCTGTCGATCCCATGATTCTTCCTAGTTTTGGTAATGCAATAGCTCTTGGATCATTTATTAATAATGATGAAAACTTTCAGGACTTTCAGTTGTTCCCAGCTTTCTGGGACTCTAATAATCACATCACATCAGCCTAGTGAATTACTGCAGCCCTAATGCATCCTGAGTGTGAATGACTAAAAAGTCACGTGGCTGTTTTAAGAGCTGTAAATTTTGCATGTAGCTGTGCAAAAAAGTACAACCTTTTATGGTTTGTGGTGTTGAATCACTAAGTTTGTGCCACACTCCTCTCATTTTATGGGCTCTTGTACATATGATTAAAGGAAATATTTTTTAATAAGCTGTTTTGTAAAACTACACTCTGAGCTTGCAGGGAGGGGATAAATTTTAATAGTTCTTGGAATTTCCAGTCCTAGTTATTATAGAGTTGCTCAGTTCTTTCCTTTTTTAGCCAGGAAGCTTTTCAGATTATCTGTCAGACGTTGTTCCACTCAGCCTGAGCATCTCATTCATGTATTATCACAGTCCTTATCGTGGCATAAATACTCCCTATCTTCTTTTGTTCTGATTTTTTGACTGCATCCCTTATTTGCATTCAAGTGGGGAATATCCTAATGCCCAGGCAAACTCAGGATTGTTTCCATCAGGAAGGACTCAGCTTTGGCTCAGCTGGGTGCCTGTGCACTCCTGGATAACTGCAGCAGGATTTCATGCCTGCAGTACAGAAGTGTTGCTTAAGAGGAGCTGTGGAGAGCAGCAGCGCTGTCTGCTTGCTTGTCTGTGTGTTAGGTGCTGGGTTTGAGTGTGACACTTGGATTTGTACCCATCTGGTCACCATTTCTGAGACATACCCTTCTTCCAAGATGACATGAGATCTGAAATTTGTGGCTTCTACACGTGTATCAGTCGATTAGTTCAGGTAGATTTCTTTGTTCTGTCTCCT
This sequence comes from Donacobius atricapilla, assembly GCA_013397315.1. Taxonomy (NCBI): domain Eukaryota; kingdom Metazoa; phylum Chordata; class Aves; order Passeriformes; family Mimidae; genus Donacobius; species Donacobius atricapilla. Next base: position 679,351 of record WBMY01006641.1, read on the forward strand.
CAGTACTGATTGCATGAAATGTTTTCAATAATTCAAGTTTTTGAGTCATGTTTTGGAAAGAGTCAATTCTTATTAGTGATTTAAGTTTCCTTCCTATTATTGCTTCATGCAAAAGAGAATCGCTGATTCTGTCTGGGACATCCCTCACCCACCTCTATTCCAGTTTCTAAACTTGAACTACATGGAAGAGGCAGTCTTAAAACAGGAAAATGCTCTTCAGGAGGAGCAAAGGCTTTTGCACATTGCTGCTGTGGCCCGGAGAGCCCAGCCTCCGACCTGTCAGTACTTCCTACTGTATGGAGCACCCATCTGAGTCGTGTGCTCTTGGTGCCTCTTCTGCTCCTGTTTGATCCCTCTCCAAGGCCTGGGTGCTGTAATCCCCTGTGCTCATGTGGCTGTGAGAGGGAAGAGCTGCAGCACTGCCTGCAGCTCTGGTCGGTCTTGGAGCGATGCTCTGCTCAAATCCCTTTTGGTGTCAATGCAGCATCAGCAGCATCAGCTGCCCTGGAGTGACAGCTCCATGAGTTTGTCTAGAGAGCATCAGTGATCTGGAGTGGCAAAACACAGAGTATTTCTGCAAAGAAGAAACAGCAAAACAGTCATATGAATGAGAGGAAATAGGTGTTGGAGGAAAAAAATCCTTTCTTAGGATTGTAATGAGCCACTTTTCTCAAATGCTTAGTATTTGAGAAATAGTGCAAAAATATTCTCCAGAAGACTTCAAGGTGATAAAAGTAGTGGCTTCTGGGAGCTGTTTGGTACTGGCTTGAAAATAGAAAAAAAAAAACAAAACCAAGAAAAAGCTTTATGCAATCCCCCTCAAAAAACACAGCCCTGAGCTATGGACAAGGAATGGAGTAAGACAGAGGAAATCTGCTGTTGTCAAGTTAACTTACTGCTGAGCAATCCACTGTGATTTTTTGTCGATCAGATTTAGAGTAACTCAAGATAAACATTTGAGAGGATGGCACTGTGTTCTCCCAGGTACCTCTGCAGTTCCTTGGAACACTGAAACAGTTGTTCAAGATGCAGACTTTATTTTCGGAGAAGTCAACTTTATCATTAGGGCCACCCAGAGAGTGAAGAACTGCAGTGACTCCCTGGAAGTGCTGGTGTAATCTCTGGTCTCCAGTCTGTGCCAGGCTGCAGGAGCTGCTCGTGCCCCCCAGGTGCCCAGCCTGCCCCACCCACGGCAGCCCTGGGCACACAGCATTCCCAGCCCTGTCGATCCTGGCAACATCCCCCTCCCATCCCATTCCCTGTCGAGATTCCCGACTCCAGGCCTGCTGAAGGTGCTTTGGTTCCTCCATCACAGCGGAGGGGAGTGTGTGGGGGTAATTGAGTGCAGGCAGGAGCCCCCTCCAGCCCTTTGCCCGAAAGATAAGAACAAATGAATAAATAAATAGTGACACTGTGGTCAGGGAGGCAGGTAGCTCAGAAGGGAGACAAGGAGTCAAGTGTGGGAGTTGGGAGGCTGGTGCAGACGGGGAGCAGGGAAGAAGAAAGCGTGGGAGGTCATTTATTCTTTTTTCGAGTGCACCGTTCAGTTTCAGTCTGTGGTTAAGACAAGCTATGAAGTTTTTCATGGGGAATTTTAGATATGTATATATGTACATAAGACCTTTAAAAATCCTCATTCTTTCTTTCTAAAATGTGGGGGTTTTAGCCCAAAAACGATTATTTGAATACTATAATCCCTCTCATGGCCTCTTAATTTCTCTTCGGGGAATGTAAATGTTTTCCTGAGAGGAATCTTCTGCCTGGAGTAAACAAAGTTTAAAATTTGCATTACCATCAATGAGAATATAAATACCCGTGTGCTTTTCTTGTTTTGGCTATGGAATGGTGGCTGCACAGGCTCCTCACAGGACAGCAGCGTCACTCCAGGACTGCAGACAAGGCTCAGCCCCACTGGCAGCGAGGGGATTGCCAGCGGTCAAAGCTTAGGCAGCGGCTGCGGTTCCCCACACGGGTGGGTGCAGGTGGGAGGCCCAGGTGTGCGTGGGTGGTTCCAGGTGAGGGCTCGGCCCCCGGCTACCTGAGGGAGGAGGGAGCCGCGCTCCTCCCGCCGCTGCCTCCCCCAGGTGTCACTGTTGGGCCGCGCTGCGGGGCGCGCCCGCTCCGGGCCGCCACCTGCGCGGTACCTGCGGCACGGGGCACGGGGGGCACACGGGGCACGGGGCATGGCACGGCACACGGGGCACACGGGCACAGCAGCGGGCCGTGACAGCCGCCGAAACGCCGCCGGCTGTTGTGTTGCTCGTGTGAACGTGTGCTGCGCGTTTGCCGCTCGGGTCAGGCCGTGTTCTCCCTCAGCCCCAGAGCTGGGCTGCGGCCCGAGCCGGCGGGAGGATGAAGGGCCATGGAGCAGGATGCGGGCCGGAGCTGGGACTGTCCCTGGCCCGCCGTGCCGGGGCCGCCGGCCCTCTCCTGTCCCCAGCAGGCTGAGCGCTTCTCGGCTCCGCAGCATGCGAGGGAAGCAGGACACAAAGGCTCTGGCAGCAGCTCTGCGAGTGTCCCCAGGTTCCCCGTGCAGGTGCCAGTCCTGCGGCGGCCCTATTGTCGCAGCAGCTCTGCGAGTGTCCCCAGGTTCCCCGTGCAGGTGCCAGTCCTGCGGCGGCCCTGTTGTCGCCCCGCTCCAGCCCTCATGGCTCTGCGGCTGAGGGGGCGCAGGAGCGAAGGGGAGATGGGGAGCGCCAGCGCCCTTGAGGAGCCAGGGGAAATCCATCCCGCAGATTCCCAAAGCTGGGAAGATAGGCTGCTTGGCTTCTAGTTAACACAAACGTAGCGCAAATTAATTTTTTCCTAAACGTGGTTTTGGTTTGGGGGAGGCCTCTGGTGTCCCTGTGCCGGCTGCCCTGGGGAGCGGGGCTGGGAGCGGCAGCGCTGGTGGGCGTCCCCTTCAAACGGGGCCTGCTGCCGTAATGAAATAATTACAGAATGCCAGGCTGTTATCCAATTAGGCTGACATTTCACCATTGCTGGCCCTAACTGGATTAGGGCCATTGTGAAAGGATTAGCTGTGCAGCAGAGCCGAGCGGAACGAGCGAGGCGCCGGCGCTGCCACGGGCGCTCCCCGCCTCGGCCGCGGGGGAAGCAGCTCCTTCGGCACAATAACAGCAAGTGTTCAAAATCCGTGACACTGCCCTGCAAACCCTGGGCGTCCTTGAGACGGATTTTTTTCTGATAAATAATTCAGGGTAGTGGAAAAGAGGAGCATTTATCTGACTCTTCTCGCTTCGTAATTGCTGCCTGTTGCCGTCTGCATTGCCACAGGAGCTGAGTGACAAAATATCCCAAGTATTTCTGTAATTGAAACGTTGGCCTTCATTTTGTATGTAATAGTTCGTGTGATGCTATGCCTTCTCTCTGAATTAACTGTTTTTAAAGACATTAGACTGATTAACAGTCACTTCAGTAAGTTCACAACAGATTCAGTATTTCCCAACCCCATAGCTTTTCACTTGCATTTTCTTCTCCTTTGTTTCTCACCTCTTTCATTCCGATTTGGATTGGTGTAAACACCGAGTGATGCTTGTTATTAACCAGTCAGACTGTGCAGATTTCATTTTCCAGCCTTGCACTTCACTCACTCTAACCACGCTGTCACTAAATGCAGTTCCAGTGATTATTATCATCTTCCACGGATGATGGGCCTCGGTGTGTTTCCTATGTACCGCATTTCCGAGGCTGCTGAAGAGCTACTTTTCTATCCGAGTACAAGAACTGCATCAACAACAATAAAGAAAAGAGTGGGGAAAGAAAGTTAAAAAAAAAAGGGAATGAGTTTGTCAGAGTCGAGAAAGGAAAACAGTGCATTAAAATTGCTTTGAAACTATTTCGTTCTGCTTGTCTCTCTCCTGCCAAATCATACTCTCATTGAAGTCAATGGGAACCTTGCCATAGAATTAAATAAGGACATAATGGAACATTGCTAACGTCACTGCCCTGGCTTTCCCCTCCCCTTCCTAAAATGGTTTTCTTCCCTTCTTTCATTTCTTTCTTCTTTTTTTTTTTTTTTCCTTTCCATGAAAGCCGGCATAACAATTATCTGGAGCCATATTTAGTGAGTGTAATTATAGTATCTTTTTTCATGCATGTATTTACTCTAAAACATTAAATCTGATTTATTTTCGTTCTGGAAAAGATTTGCCATTCCGTAGGCAGTACAGATGATTTTTTAAAATTACATTAATTGTTTTAGCATCTTATGAAGTATTATACACTGTGAGGAGAAAAAAAAAAGAGCTACTAGCTGTGAATGAGGTGGCTTTGGGTGCATTGGAGCAGAGGCTGCCAGCCCAGAGCTTTCCTTCCCAGACCGGTGCTGTTACCGGCTTTAGTTCCACACGGTGTCACTTGGATGTGAAGCCTGACTGTGGAAAAAAAATCTGATTGCCTTGAGTTTGCTTGGTGGAAGTGTTTGGATTTGATTCACTACCACAAAGGGCTTGTTAGCTGTCTTGTCTGTGAAATCTGTACACTTCCAAAGATTTCATTCCATATAATTATTTGGAAAATTCCAAAGTAAAAGCGCTTCAGCAGTTATTTTGTTGTTTAATTAGAAAGTTTGCTGAGATGGAGACATTTTCTAAATGAGATGTTAAATCTATTAGGAAGATCTCAAAACTATTTCATTTTGGTATTCCAGTTTCTGCTGTGACACAGGTTTTGAACTTAGTTAAGAGCAACCTTTCAGTCTTTCTAAACAGGGCTATAGTTCAGTAGTTCAAATCTAGAAATGCATGGAATTTGCTGTGAAAACTGCGGCTCTTGCTTGTGCTTTAGCAAGGCAAGTTCCTTCCCTGATCAAAGCCAATCAGCACCGAATGTGTACAGATTCCTTTTTACTGGGTGACTTGCTGAGGGATTGAAGCTGTGCTTCCTTTTAACTGCTGGAACGGAATGGGTGTAGGAAATAAGACATGCAGAAAGATTTCTGTTGAAGTTTTCCCAGATTCAGCACCTAATTTTCCTTTAAAGTATACAGCTTAAGCTGCTCATTTTTCCACTTCGTGCAAAGTAACCCTAAAGTAAAGCCGGTTTGGGGAAATCCCTTCTCGCAGTGCCAGCCCATGGACAATCACTGCAGCCTTTCCAAGCAGGTTATGCTTGACCCTTTGGTAACTTTTTTCCTTCCTCTCTCCCTACTTTTCCTCTGCCATCATCTGGTGGTTTTATGGGTCCTGTCTTCCCCATTTCCTAATTATGCCCCTAGAACTTGATCATGATATGAGTAATTGGAGTTCTGATACAGGCTTACAGCATGCATTACAATGTAATATGAAATGTAGACACTTCTGCTCTAAGTGGAAGTGACAGATCAGAGCTTACAAATTGCATTCATTCGTTTAAAAACCGTCTGGGACATCTAAATTGATCACATGTGTTGTATGGATTATGTAATATTAATTAGAGTGGTATCCAATAGTGCAGCTGTGGTCTTTGATGGTTCTATTAAATCTCTGTTTTCAGGGGCTTGTAATTCAGTTCTGCAAGTCTTTTATTTCACGGGAGGAAAACTTGAAGTATAATTATTTCTTCATTGAAATTGAGAAGTGTTAGTGTTGGTAGGTATAAATTCAGAAATGCATCAAAGAAACAATAATATCCATGAGCTGTCAGACTTCCAGGTATTTTTACACCTGTTCTCAACTTTTATATCTCTAGAATGAGTACTTTTCATCACATAACTGAATATTTTCTGTTTGAAATAGACATAATAATTTCTTGCCCTGCTACTGTAGTGATTATTTTTTGCATAAGCTGATGCCACTTTTGTGTTTCATGATGTATGTTGTCAACTGTTGCTACGTCTTCATGGTATACAAGTATATTCCATAAATATATACAGTATATAAATATATACAGTAATTATGATGGGCATCTGTGGTCATTATTAGTGCAGGATTAAACTAAGGGAGGGTGGGATGTTGTTTATCCAAGGCAACAAAAAAGGAAGTTAAATTTTAAAGTGTAAGATCACATCTTCGTGATTCCTGTGCTCAGTTTTCCCGAGTTCAGCTTTTCGGCAATACTGACTTGACGTTAAAGCATTTGTATGAGGATGTGAATGTGCTGCCATTATTTTGTGCAATATTTTAGCTGCTGCTGGGTTGGGTGCTTGTATTGGGCCATATGTGATGTTAATGTTCTGAAGTTAATTAGGATTACTCACAAACTTTGCTCTAAAAGTTAATTTCTGCTAAAACTCCCAAGCCGCATTCTCGGGCTGATTTAATTTGCAGTGTGAGTAGTGCATCTTCTGATTCACACCTTTAGGCTCCAGTCTGTCTAACAAAAATACTGAATAGTCGTAATACAGAGAAATTGAAGGGCTGAACGAACTTCCTACAGATTATATTAAGAATTCAAAGATGGCATTTAAGCTCTTTAGGATTATGAACCTGGCTGGGTGTTGATGATTCCATCTGCAGTGAGGCTGCAGATGAAAAATAATGTGACTTTCTCCCCTTTGTGTCTAACTTCCAGTTCAGAAGAACAGCAAACTGATGCTCACAGCCCTTCCTGGCTGCTGGAATATTAAGACTTCAGCAGTATTGTCTATAACATGATGGATTTGTACTGTTTTCCCCAGACAATATGTGCAAAACTTGTTATTTAAGGTCTGCAGAAATGCTTTTTATATACGAAGAAGTTTCCTATTCAAGTGTGTAGGGATAAAAATCTCATTATGGAGCTATTTTGGATTTGGGGGTTTTTTGTTGTTGTTGCTGGGTTTTGTTTGTTTGGGTTGTTTTTTTTTTTTTATGTTTCTCAAAACATACATTCATATTCCCGTTGAAATTATGGGCTACAAGCAGCACACTTCCTTTTGGATCCTGTTTTAAAGCAACAGCGGCCCACATTCTCTTTCTTGTCCTTTTGATTTGTTATTTATTGATGTTTACTCTGAAGTTTAGAGCAACCTTTTATAAAGTAGTTCTTTCCAGTTCCTCTCAGTATCTTCCAGCCCCGAGGAGCTGCACCAGGCCCACATGCGCATTGCATTCCTCCCATGTGCAGCACGAGTTCTTTCTCAAAGCAATGATGCTTTTTAAGTTTGCAAAAGCGTTGCAAAGCAATCTTCAAAGCATTCTGGATCAACCTTACTCCAGTGACACGAAAATAAGATAGTTTTCTTTTTTTTTTTCCTGTGTGTGCACCGCTTCAGTTTCAGTACGTTCGACGTAAGGAAGAACATTTTGTTTTGTTTTGTTTTTTCTTTTAAAATTATGAAAGAAAACTTTGGAATGATCCACTGGAGCGGGAGAAAAGTAAAAGTTTTCCACTGGGATCTCTTAACTTAAATCATGGTTAATAGATTTCTTTTTAGATGAAAATATTAAAAATATGTGTAGATACATCCGCCTTTTTATTAGGATTTTTGTTGTGAAGACTGGATTCATCCACTGATCCACATTATTTATATTGTCAATCTTTGTAGTTGATAGAGACAATTAATTTTGTTTTAATCTTTTGCCAAAAGCAAAAGATTATCCTTCTGTTTAAAGGAGCTCCTTGATTAGAAGTGTGATTTGCATCATCTGCTGAATTAAGTTTTAGCTATATCCCAAAACATAATTAGAAGCAGAATGAGCTCTTACTATCCTTTAGTCTTTTTATTCTTCTGAATTTATTTTGATTTAGTTGTATTTTTAATATGAACAGATACTTTGACTTCATAGAAAGTAACTTTTTAAAAAACACTTGCTTTGAAAATGCTTTTTAAAAATTATATAAATGTCTACTGGAGTGTTTTTGCAAATAGGAAATATCAGCTCTGCATGGGAACACAAAGTATTGCCTTATGTTTATTGAAGGGAGCAGTGTTTCCAGGAGTGCTTTTGTTCAAACATGTACTTGATGGATTTTATTTATTGGAGCCACTGTCATTTCCTGCTCCCCCAAACATCAGGAAATCTGAATTCTCTTTATGTCTAGGACTCTGCAAGGAGGAGGTGGTCATCCCTAGTGGATACTGGTGCAGAATTTCAACACTTAGCTCTCAGTTAATTTCCTCTCTACTTCTGGATAAATTTTTCACCTCCACGAGGAACTTCCATTTCCATGAGAAATCAGCCTTTTTTAAAAACTTAATTAAGAAAGCTATTAAATAGACAAGCTGGACAGCAGCCTTTTGCAGCTATTGTTATGGCGTGTGATCAATCTAGAAATGTGCAGAAAAGGCTTTTTAGGATTTAGTGAGCAGGTGCTACCTAATGTGCCACTCAGCCTCACAAGGTCCCCAGCACAACATGACCGCAGTATTTATCATTGCAAAATGACGTGTTGTTTTCCTGGAGCTTTTTCTCCAGCCTTTACTTGTCTAAAATGAGTATAATTGTGTGCATTTGAAATCCTTGATGTTTTTTCCCCCTGTTTTTCTTCTTCAAATTTGTAATGAAGTAATTTCATATTTATCTTTCCTAAATTTCCAAGTAAGGTCCTCCTCTGATGCTGCCCTCCCTCAGCCAGGGCGATGGGGAAGGTTTAAAGTGTGGTTTAAAGCTGCTCTGTCTCATTCCCTTGCTGCAGGTCTTAAAGCAGCTTTGCCATAAAATCAGGTGGTTATGTACAAGTTTTAGTCATCTGGATTAATTGGGTGGCTCTTGTATTAAATGTCTGGCTGAATTTTAACCATACTGTGCTGCTGGAAAATCCACCCCAGTGAGATCTCACTGGAAGTTGGAGTGGTAGAAGGAAATGAAGTTCAGGGGAAATTTAACAATCTACTGTTTGTATGGAATCTAAATGGTTTTGAGGAGTAAAGACTTCTAACTTGAAATGCTGAAATCAAAGAAATTAATCAAATAACCTTTTATTACGGAAAATTTTACTCAATTTTTTTATGTCTCACCGGTTTCATTTTCATAAAACGTTTTCTTTCTACCTAAGGACTGAATTTTGTCATTCTGTGGTTTTTTTTTTTTTTACATGAGGGACTTTAGGGCTGTTTTTGGAAGAGGAAGTATGTTGATTGTGAAGTGTCAAGGGCATTTCCAGTCTGTTTACCTGTTCTGTGACAATTTTCCTTCAAAATACAGGCTTTTGAAGCATCTGAAACATCTGAAGAGTTTGAAGATCCCAGAAGCTCTTAAGTACTTTAAGACACATCTCTATTTTGATTAAACCAAGAAAACTTGATAGATTTGATCAAGAGTAATAGATTTGATCAAGACTAGGACTCCTTTGAGACATTCATGTGTATTTTTTATACCAAGAGGTTTAATTTACAATGATTTTAAACTTTATACACAATGAGAATAATGTTTCAGCATCCAGCATTGATTAAATACCATGATTTTAGTTCTTAAACTATAAACAATTTTTTAAAGAATGACATAAACTATTAAGTAGTTTATTGTGTCCCTTCCTAAAGGCAGCAGAGAGGAAATGAACCAAAAGAAATGCTATTATTCCTGACAAATAGGCAGAGCAACACCAGTAAATAATGAGACCACTGGTAGTTAATGGGCAAGCCACAGTGGATTTTAAGATGATAAACCAAATTATTATACTGATATTTATTTGATTTTCTCACTGTAACAATTTGAGGTTTTAACGCAGGAGTTCCCAGGCTGCAGATCATGTTTTACTGTGTGTAATGATACCATTTGTTTTGCTGTCCCTTGTTCAGGGTCAATTCAGATGTTTCCAAGTTTACCAACCCTTTTCTGTACCTCCAGCTAGATGTCTGACACTGACATTATTTCTTTTCTCTCTCTTGCTAAGCATCCTGGAAATGCGGGGCAGGTGATTCAGGTGTAGCCCCCGCTGAATAGCGAGGTAGTTACATTATACTAATAAAAACACTTTTTGTGACTTTTGTAAGCCAGTTTTGTTATGAGGGAAATTTCGTATCTTCAGCCTTTTTCTGTGGCCAATCTCTTGGTTTCCTGTAGCTCAAATGCAGCGTTTGCATCAGTCACTGCGACACTCGGTGCTCTATCCACAGCTTTCTTTTGATGCTGCATCTAAACTCCCTGCTTGTACACGTCTTTCTCAGGTCAGTAAATACTCATGTGAATAGTGGAAAAAGAGACAATGAAAAATGGTGTCATTTCCAATGTTGTTTCCTGGCTCTCTCACAGAATTTCTGATTTTCTTTGCCATGCTCCTGTTATCATTCTCTGTGTCTTTCCATTTCTCTGAAATGTGAGTATCTCAGCCCAAAGTTGTGGGCTCGATATTTCTGAGCCTGAATTTCAGCTTGCTAACCATCGCTAGCTCCTTTCCCAAGGGAAACCTGTCAACAATTTTCTCTTTTCAAAACATCTCTCTGCGTTTCTCAGCACAGGTTCAGCAAACAGTGTTCCCTTTGCCAGAACAACTGTCCCAGGGGTTGTTTCCTATTCCTGACCCAACGGAGAGCAGTGCCAGTGCCATGGAGCAATAATAGACCTTTTTACACAGCATGTTATAAAAGAAACTGTTGGGATTGTAAATAAAGCTTCTTTCTCTGCTGACAACTCTATGGAGTCAATCTGTTCTGTGTCCTACTGTGACACAAAGTTGCGCCAAGCTAAGCTGGATTCCCTTCCTGACAAATCCTATCCCTTCCAAATAGTACTAAGGTCTATTTACCTGATGATTTCTTTCTGAGATGTATGAAATTTAGTACTTCCAGTATCTTCTGCTTGAGTAGAGTCCCTGATTTAGGTAGCATTGTGCATATTATTTATTTGATCTGAAACTATACCTAAAAACTGAATAGATCAGGTAATCTTGCAGCATAATGGGTCGTTCCTGTAACTGCTAAATAATGCAATTATTTTATAATTTGATAAGAAACTCGACTTTCTGTTAAATACATCAGTCATCTGTAGTCTTTCAGCTCTGTGGCAAGAGATCTCTGTGCACTGGGGGATGTTCACTTTGGGAAGCCGATGCCTGGTCAGTGGAGCACAGCTGCCCTGGGCTAGGTCCAGCTGTTACAGTTCGTGTAGCAAATGCCCATAAGCCACCACAGGGCCTTTGCAGTCCCCAGAGTTACTCAGGCAGTTGAAAATCCTCCAGAGTTCACCTTCAGGAGAATTTTTCAGGTAAGCTCTTCCTTGTAAGCCAAGTGGTTGGGCACTAATGCATGGAGTGCCACATCAGGCAGCCCTTTGGCTGGTCAAACCCTCAATCACTCATGCCACTGCCCGGGCAAGTGTCCCACTCTGAAGGGACCTGCAGTCCTCCTGCTCCATCCTGTGGGAATATTCAAATATAGCGTAGTGATTTCTCAACGAGTCACACTGGCTAAAGACATATCCCAGTCCAAACAAGCAAGAAAAAAACCTGAAATGTTTATTTATCAGCATAAGTGGAAACAAACCCAATTTTCCTGCATGCACTTGTGTCATATGAAAGTATTTTAAATTACAGAAATGCTGAACCAGGCCCTCAATAATGGATGATTTTGCTCCTTGCACCTTTAACATTAGTTGAGTGATAGCTCTGAAGAATTATGTGCCACTTGCAAAATGATGTTTTGTGTCCCCTTCTACCCTTCACAGTATTGCTAAATATTAGGAAAATTCTGAAGCTGTGGATGTTGGAATACAGACTATGTATTGGAACAACATTGGAAATATCCTTTCCACCAGACTCTAGTTGAGCTGCGTTTTTAAATAATCAAATTAACAAATATCACTTACTAACTCAGCTCCTAGTTACAGTATTTATGTTAAATAATACAAATAATACCAGTGGTATGCTAAATGGAAATCTTCATCTTGGAATGTGTTGTCTTTTGTAAGCCAGAACGTCCCTGTTTGGGTAAGTAAAATGAGTCTTGCAGACCGTTCTGGCAGGATGAAATCCAGGCTTCTAGGTATTTGACTACTTAGACTAGAAGTGAATTCTCCAATTCCTTCCTTCCTTTTTAAAACCCAAGGACAGCATTACAATACAGGGCTGCCGAAACATTTGAGCTTTCATTCTAATCTACACTTCAGCTTTAAATGTCATGAATTAAAGTAATTAAGATTAATAGAATTCAGTTCTGAGCAAGACAAGGCATGCAGACTCTGAACTCCTGCTTGTGTATTTCATTGTACTGTGTAGGGGATATTAGGAGTACTGAATGGAGTCCCATGAAATAAATGTGTGTAGTTGTACTAAGTACAAGTTTTTGCTTCTTTTTGAGGGATTTTGTGAGCAGCACAAACTTTCAGATAACAGAAATTACTGTTAAGGGCAGGATGTTAATAGATTTATTAAAACTGAAAGAATGGCTTTGGCAAAGTGACTATTTTGCATGACAGTTTTTATATCTTTAAAAATACATATTTTTCTCATTAGCAAACTGCCAAATGGCTCTTAACATGAGCTTTTTGCAGCGTCAAGGAGAAATTTGGGCAGGTAGAAGGTCTTTTCATTGCTTGTTAGCCAAACTGTATCCCTTGCCATGCATGGAAAAGTACAGGTTGTGCCAAATAGAATTTCTAGAAAACATCATGAGTGGAGAGATGACAGAAAGTGGGGTGGCATTAAATAGAAGTTTTAATTAATAATGGTGGAGTTGTTTATGAAACGTTGTTTTGTGTTGCCTGTGTGTGTTGCTCCAGTGTGGTTTTATCTGGTTGTTGGTGCTGCTCTGGGAGGGGAATTTTGTGAATGCACATTGAAACATATGTGACCTTAGGAGACCCACTGCTGTCAAGAAAATAAAAATAGTCCCTAGCACATCTTCTGGCTCCTGGAGGATGCAACAAACCACTAGGTTTTTGAAAACATGGCTCCTTTCAAGTGAGAAAATGAGCAGAAGATAATTACAATCTTTTTTTTTTCCCCCAAGGGAGCGCACACAGCAGTTTTTGTGTTTTCAAGAGTGACAGATTATGATTTTCTGAGGAGTTTGAGAGTGTTTTCACAGAGGCATTATGGAAAGCATGTTTTGCCATGTGAGATTTATAATAACCCTCTGTTTGGTACGACTCAGGCCTGTTGCATTTCAACAGCAAGCCCTGTCTGTGGCAGTGACTGGAGGGGGGGATGTTACTGTGTCCCGAAGGCAGGGGTGACACTCCGTGTGTGGAACTGGCTGAAGAGCTGCTGGGATCAGAACATGCACTAATTGCAATATCCATCCTACCCAGGCAGCCCTGCCCGCTGTGGGGCTCGGAGTCCTCCGGGAGCTGCCGCTCATCTCCCAACCTGAGAGCAGGTATGGAGCTTCACTGAGCTAGGAAACCAAAGCCCCTTTTTTTATGACAACTTAACATTCATGCTTATTCGAACTCTGAGAAAACAGCTTTTTGTTCTCAAGTGGAGCTGCAGTTCTTGCAAAATCTCCCCCATTACATGAGGCACTAAAGGAAAGGAATTGAGAAGCAGTAAAGTCACGATGACTGAACAAATTGTTGGGCTCTGTTCTTGCTTTCCTCTCATCTTCAGGCTATTACAAAGTCAATTTAAATGGAAAAGTGAGCACGTAGCAACTGTTGTGTGTGTCGAGAGGAAACTGCTCTCCAGCTATGGTGCTTTCAGGGCTGGGGGGGATCGGTGCCTTTGTGTTTGCAGTGAGCGCTGTGGGAGCGCCACGGCCTTGGCCCAGGAGCAGCCATGGAATTGTATTTCTGTGTGTTGATGTTACCTCCTGCTGCCTCCGTTCTCCCCCATCCAGGGCGCAGGGATATTACAGGCAGGGAGGTTCTTTCAAGGCTCAGGTGGGTGTTTGAAATAAACTACTTTTCCAGCGTTCAGCTCACTCCTTCAATTACATTGGGACTTGAGATTTTCTATCCTGTTGTCATACTTTCCTGTAAGACTGTGCTGATTCATCAGAAAAAACCTACTTTGTTATAACACAAAAGAAGTGTTGAATGAATTTAGTATATGGAGGTGATTTTTTTTGCCTGGTATTCCTGTCTTGTGGGAACAGGTCAGAGCAAAATCTCTTCTTGGCATGGCCGAAGATTAGGCTGTGTTAGTAGCTGTATATACTGAATTGGACTCCTGAGTTGAGATATTTCGAAGTAGGCAATAGATTTTAATTATTACAAGGGGGAGAAAACATTTGAGAAAATCAGTGTTGGATCTTGGGGAGCCAAGACTCCAGTGGACTTTCCCTCGCTCTGTCAGTACATTGGTTTGCTGTCTCTGGGAATTCAACGTCAGCATTCATGATGTGTGAAAAATAATACCATGAATGTTGCAAAGTTTATTTTAATATTATTACAATATTTAAATGCCTCACATTAGTTGCCTGGAAAGACAAAGTATTGTAATTATGATACTTCAATTTTTGCATGTCTGCGCACTGAAGAAATCCCTCTTAGCAGTCACAGTCTCACAGTAAATAGCACTGGAGGGCTGCAGAGAAAGTGGATGTGCTGTAGCAGGAGTGCCAATGTAATTATATTTTGTTCTTCTGTGTGGTTACTCCTAGGGGAGAAGGAAGTTGGTGATTAAAGTGATTAGGTACCAATATTGTTGTGGTATTAGCTGGCACCCAGGCAGTGTTCAGAGCTGTGTCACTTCATAGTGGAGCTTTGTATATGATTTACTCAAGGTAGAGGTATTTAGAGTAATTAAGGGGAATAGGAGCTTAGCTGTTTAGGGGTAATAATGACTACAGAAGTAGCAATAGTAATGGTATTTTGAAACACGTGGTGACAATCTGTCCCTCTTTATTTCTGCAAGGGTATAGTTAGAGCTCCTGGTAGTTTCTAAAGCAACTGTGTTATTTCTCTAACTGACAGATCTTATGCAATCAAGCACCTTATGCTTAACCTCTGGTTGTATTTTCCCTTATTTTTTTCCTGACCTTGAGTAAATGATTGTCATTTTATGTTCCAGCCAAAGTCCTTGAAATGTTCCTCTCCAGAAAGGGACTCAATATCGCTGTGCTGTTCCCTGTAGTTTGCTGGGTACTGCGAGGGTGGAAACCATTTGCTATTACTTAATGAAAAAATGTCCTCCATAAATCACCTCTTCAAGTGGAGCTCACAGAGAAACAGCATGAGTCTTTAGCACTGCCAGCACTCTAATAGACTTATATATCCTGGGTACTCATTATTTGCTGGTTGTTAATTATAGAGTGTGTTTAAGACAGGAAATCTGGTGTGCTTCTTAAGGAAAAAGCAGCATGCCCCATCCTACAGATGAGAGGGAGAGGGAGCAGGCAAAGGAGGGGAAGGAAATGTCTTTTAGTTTAATTTAAAGGAATGGACTATGTATTTCACCTACAATGAAACCCATCTGATGTTTTAATGCATGTAATTGTCTGCGGGTTTTTGCTTTTTATCCCTGACCATTGAGGCTTAAGGATTTTAAGACCTCTGGAAAGGTTACTGCTGAGGCAATTTGGGTGAATCTTTGGGAGATTTTGTTTGCTATTATGGTAAAAAAAACCCCAAACTCTTTGGGTAGATGTGTGAAAGATGTCCCTGCAGGGGGAAGCTGGAGCTTTAAGATCTTAATGCGGCTCCCTGCTTATTAGATCTGTTAATCTAATTAAGTGGTTTACTCTGACTTCACATAGGCATGAATCAGAAGCAATTCATCTCTGAAGTCAGGTGGGTGCAATCACTATCGCCGTGGTGGGGAGATGAGGGCTAAATCCAGTGCCTATGAGATCACCTCTCCTCCCTGCTCCAGGAGATCACATTCACATGTATGTCACTGGGTAAAGTGTATAAATAGCTTTACAGCAAGGATTGACAACTCAACTTTTCCTTCCTCCAGGCAACTCTTTTACCGGCTACTTTCTATTTCTGGCAGGTTTAATTTTCTTCCTGTCAATGGCACAACTTCAGCAGGGAGACCAAATGGCCCTGCCAGCAGAGGCACTCTTTGCTGTTGGGGACTCCCTGTTCTGTGGGGGGCGGCAGGCTTTGAACCCACTCCAACAGCAGACAATGTCTGATGCTCATTGCCTGCTTTCCAAGCTGTCTTACAGAAGGAAAGTCCTTCTCCTTTGGCTGAAAGGCTGCTTCTCTTTTAGAGGGAAGAATTGGAGGCTAAATAGAAAAGACAGCAAAGGTGGTGTTCATCTGGTCCTTGAACCCAGGCTTTGTCATTCAGCTCTTTATATTTGTTATCAATCACCATAAAAGCCACAGGTTAGTTATAAGTAAGCTCACATGTGATCTTAAAAATAGTGAAATGTTTAGCTGTGGGGGAATGGAAAACTTACTGCTCTGTTGGAGATGTTCTGTGTGAAGCTGTCATACCCATGGGAGCAAAGAAAATAATTGGAACAACAGAGGTTTCTCTTGATTTCTTGCTAGCTAATGATCCTCATTTGTCAAAGTGTAGGAGGGAGAGACAGCATTCCTTACCTCAGGAAAAATCTTTCTGTGTCTTAATTTCTGATAATGTATACACATATTGTCCAGTAAATCTAAAATTTTCTTCCATACATTCCTGGCTCCTCTCAGATCTCGTTGCATGTGGAAGGTGCTTCCAACCTACTCTGTTGTGCTGGAATAGTCTGCATCCTGTCCAAGCCATGTGCTGTTCCTTGGAGCAGAGAGGAGCTGACATAAAACTGACGACAGGCTGTCTCTGTGGCAGATTCTTGTCTTCCTGCAAGACGTGGGCTGTACAGAGTCCAGTGGCTGTATCAGACCAGGAAATCTGCACAAGAATGACTGGAGTGCTAATTAACATAGGGAGTTCCTTCATCGAGGAGTTTTATTGTACTATAGGCTTTAATAAGGCTAATTACATGCAATTTATATCAATAACCTGTCAGGCTTGAAGACCAACAGTATTACAAATACTGTGTTAGGAGCCATTATTTCCTTAAGAATACTTGACACCTTTGAAGACATCCCTTTTTTTTGAGATAATTGATGTCATAAAGCCATTATGTAATTTTTATTTATGTATAAATGCATATTTATATTTACAGCATGTCAGCTTTATAATTTTGCAGGAGGTGAGTGACTTTCCAAAGCCTTTTTAGTTGGGGCACTGGCATAGCTGGAGATCAAGACTTGTCTCTAGCAGAAGTGGTGGAAGAAAAACTTCTCAAGTTCTTAGTAACCTAACGCAAAAAAAAAAAAAAAAAAGGACTTACTGGAGAGAATCCAGCAAAGGGCCACAAAGAGGAGGAAGTGCAGATCTGACTTTAGAGGAAAAGCTGAGAGCTGGGGCTCTTCATCCTGGAGGACAGCAGGCTCTGGGGGGAGGTTTGATCACTGTCTGCGAATGCCCCAGGTGAGTGGGGGGAGTGATGAAGGGCTCAGGCTCCTCTCAGCAGTGCCCAGCACAACGGGCATAAATCGAAGGACGGAAAATTAAGCAGTTTGGAAATGGAGTAACCCATTATAGCTGGCCCTGCTTTGAATGGAGATCTTCGTGGTCTCCAGAGGTTCCTCGCAAACTCTCCTGTGACTGAGATGGCTTTAGCTGGTGATTGTCTATCCAGCTCTGAGGTACCAGTGTGAGGATACTCGGTACTGTTTTGATTCTCTCTTTACACCTGTTGGTTTTTTCACCTTTCCACACTGATTTAGACTGAAAAATGTCAAGGTCATGTTCTGACCTAAGACTGTAGCACCATGCTGCTAATCAGAGGTCGTTCAGCCCTCCTGCTCCGTAGGTTGCTTTTTCTAAAGAGCCCTCTTCTAAACATTTTTATTGCTTTATAGCCCTGATGTAGAGAGGGAAGCTTGGCCTGACAGCTAAAGAATGGCTGTTCTGTATTCAGACAGGCACCAGCTGTACAACTACTGCTGATCACCTAAGATTTCTGTCAAAAAAAAAGAAAAAAAAAATTTCCCAATTTTGTAGCAACTTTCTATGACCTCTTCACCTTGGTGTTGGTCTCCAGATGCCTGGACTCAGGGCTAGTGGTTAAGCTGGAATGTGTCTGTTGCCTCGATCAGCACCATCGCTTACCCTCTATAGAGGAGAGGAGTGTTGGCTCATTTCAGTGGGCAGAGCTCCCCTGCGCCAGCTGGGCTGTTCCAGTGGGCCTGGTCTCGGATGGGACTGCACTGGTGGGCAGTGATGCTGCTGGTGGAAGAGCAAACCTCGCCCTGTCTCTCCACCCCACCGTGATTACTGCAGGAAAACCTCTGCTTCCCTGTCTCATAGCCAGGTGCAATGCTCCTGGCAAATTCCTGGAGGTCAGAACTGTCCGACAGCGAGCTGGAAGCCTTGACAAAGCATGGGAGAAGGATTCTTAATGCTGAATTTGGCGCTGGGCTGCACTGGCTTTGCTGTTTGTCAGCACCCATGCAGTTATGCAGTCTGTGTGAGCTACTCAGATCTTTGCCTTTGCAAGGATCTCTCGTAGGGGTCAAAGGCAGCGCTCCAAACAAACATCCCTGTGGTCATGGGGGACACGCAGTGCTGGGGAGGCTGTCAAAGCTCCAGCTGTGACCTCAGCATGAGTCACTGCCCAAGGTGGTGACAGCCCTGGGAGAGGTGCTGGAGTGGCCAGGGCTGGCAGGGTCAGGGTTCACCCCGCTTTGGAAAGCTGTGCCTAAGAGCTGGCAATCCATATGTCTCCCAAAGCGATCCTTCTGGCAGTATTTGGGGAGGGACTGATTGCAGCCTGAGTTCCTGAAGGCACGCTGGAGATAAGGAGATGGCAATAATCAGGTGGCAGCAAGGAATAAACTCTCCCTTCCAGTGAATGCAGAGTTTGGAAAGGTCAGGCCAAGTTAGGATTTGAAAATATGCTGCAGGGAGAGAAGATGGAGCAGAGCCTTGTGGCCTGCAAACCCTGCTGGATGAAAATCTGATGGTTTGCACTGACTGTGGCTCTGCTCCTTTCCCATCCTACCAACCAGAACCACAGCACAGTCTTAGTAAGTTGAAGGGTTTAGATGAAAATTACTTGCTTTTCAACTTACTTTTTGTTGACAAAAATGGCATCTCTGTACGGGTTTACATAGGTAACATAATCAATCTTCTTACATTTTCTTCTCAATAGAAAAGATTTTAAAAGCCATCTTGAAATGTTTTGGATCCAGGCAGTGAAGTAGTTTGCTATCACCACAAGGAGGCTGAGGATCCTTCTGCTTCCTCATGTGCTTTGTATTGTCACAGCCTTTGGAGATTAGCCAGAGCAGAGAAAGACTGGTCTGATGTGGCATCTACTAATTCTCTGCAAAAAATAAATATTTGTCATGTTCTCACAACATGTACACTCACAACAAGTAAATAAGAAATGTGCATTTTGTAACTGAGAACACAGTGAGCATCAGCTAAGTCCAGCAGGCTCGAGATATTCTCCTTTTAAATTTTCCTCAGAACAAAAAAGATACCATGAAAAATACTTTCTTTTCTATTTCCAAGTGAAGCAGAGATTAGAAGAAAAAAGCCCTATGTTTCTTTTCTTTCCATAAACTCCTCCTGAAACATGCTTGCAGCACTGGAAAAATTAGTAGGCATGTGATAAATGGCCCACGAGCGGCAGATGCAGTAATCTGTGTGCCTTTCTAAAATAACTGTCTTAAGGGGAACTTTTATGTCGTTATTTCTTAACCACCCTGGTTATCAGAATGGCTCTGCGCAGCGGCATATATCATGCTTTTATTTTAATTAAACATATCTCAAAGAAGACCTTGTAAAAACGTAGCTAGAGGTATTTTATAGGATTCGAACCTGAGGTCATTTTGTTCTATTCATCTTATTTGCATTCAGGAGCTTCTCCAGGTTCTCTGTGAGCAGAAGGGCTGTGGGGCACGGGATGGGTAAAGATCGTGGTCTGTGCAAGGGGGCTGCTTCTACATCAGTGGACTTCTTTGTAATGTAGCTGCTGTATAACACTCATGTCTTCATTTGCAAGGGAAGAGTGGCCATTTATTTTAGGAATTGTACCCTTTGAATTTTCAAAGCAGGTTAATGCATTTTCTCAAACATCTTTGGTCTACAAGCTGTGTCTGTATTTTCCTTCATGACAACCCCAGCCAGCCATCTCAAACACTAAAGGGTACAGTTTTGATTATGCTGAAACATTAATGTTTCTGGAATCACCTTTTAAAACTGTTGTCTGGTTTATTCCTTGGTAGCAAAGAGGCAGATGAGCCAAGTGCCCAGTTCCTAAGAATTATCTGGGAGACAGAGTGGAGTGCAGTAGTTCAGTACAAGGTAATATTGAAGAAGATTGGCTCAGTGGAGCTTTAGTGGAAGGAACATTCATAAAGGGCTGTGTGAGAGAGTGTATTAAATGGACTTGTGTCAGGATTCATTTGTTATATTTACTAGGGATTCGCCTGCTTACTACACAAGTACCCTTTATTACTGCATTGGATTTAGACATCACCCACTCCTTGGCTAGATAACTTTTTTCCTCTTTGTGTGTGCTGCAATTTACTTTTTATTCTCTTCCATCTGCTATCAAACCTACAACTGATGTACTTTTTTATCAGTGTTGTGGTACAGCAGATGCAGAAGGTATTTCAGTTCAGCGATTTCTGCGTGGTGTATTGGTAGTTTGGCTGCCTCCCTTGGAGAAATCCAGGTTACATTTTACAGTAGGATTGGTGGCTGACATTTGTGACGTGAATTTATTAGGATAGGATCTTATTAGTTGTGTGATCTTTAGCAAAGTAACTTCATACAGACCTTGTATTGGCTTTCAAAACAGTTTTTGCAAAAGACGCCACAGATTTAATGCCGAGGTGTGAGCTGTCTGCTTTCCACAAGAGATTTCTACATTCACTTAAATACAGAGAAGAGATTCTTTCTTCAAACTACAGCACTGTGCAACCACTGCTGAACTTCACAGGGCTTTCTCTGACAATGTTGAAGGCTGGGGCATCAACCACTCTGTGGGAAAGAACCTTCCTTCAGGCAAATATATTTTATTTCTAAGCTTGAAAGTTAAAAAATGCGTATAGATTTTTAAAAGTATTTGGATGTATCTGTACAGTGTATAAGACAAACACAAACACATATTTGTTTCCCTACAACCACAGATATCCTTCTAATCCATATTATTTTAGTTGCTTAGTATTATAAAATGTGAAATAAATATTAAAAAACCTGAATGTTTCGTATGCATGAAACCTGATGACAGTGTGCTCAGTTCAGGAATCTAAATTCTGGATAACTCCATTGTTCTGGTATATTAGACCTGATTTTTTTCACAGATGGAGTTATATTTATTCTGAAATCTTACAATAACGTGGTATGATTATTCTTGATTTTAAAAATATTCTCCTGTGATAGAAAGTGTTCAAGAACTGACTGGATGTGGTGCTTAGTGCCATGATCTGGTTGACTGGTGATCCCTCAAAGCTTGGACATGATGATCTCTGGGGTCTTTCCCAACCTAAATGCTTCTGTGATTCTGAACTTGAATACTCAAACAAGTGTAGGCTTAGACCTGCAAATTTAGCAATGAACTATTAGTTTTTCTAAATAATGGTTGCATCTTCATTAAATGTAGCTGTTCTGTGTTTGAGTGTTATAGCTGTATTTAGAGCTTCTGCCACAAATTAATCAAATGGGGTGTGTGATAGCATTTGAAATATATCAAATTTATCTATGCAGTCTAGCAGTTAATAGGATGTTTGTGTATGACCACACGTGCAGGTATGTTACAGGTGGTGGAGAAGATGTGGGAGCCGGTGTTGCCAAACTGATGCAATCCTGACCTGAATTTTAATCATCTAGTCACTGCCAGATAATGCTGTAACATGCCGTGGAGGGCTCCTGTGACCGAGTTTTTGGGTTTGGGGGCATCTTGTGGGTGAGGAGGAGGTTCTGTGTCAGTGGTGGCATTTATCCTGCTGCTGAGGGCTTTGCTCCTGGCTCTGGTCACTGCAGTGCCAACCATGGTCCCCTTCAGCTGGGCTGCAGGAGCAGCAGGGCTGCTGATTTCAGCGAGCTGGAATTGGACCAGCCCAAGCTAAGGGAACATCTGGGTGTGACATTCAGCAGAGCCACCTCTTCATATGTGGAGAGAAGCATGGCTGTGCTGAAAATGTTTGAAAAAAATCATATTGCTGCTCCCTGCAATATATACAGGATATATTGTTCCACTGGCTATTGGGATTGTTACCACCTTCTAAGTAATCTGTATGAAAAGGGATTGAAAATGCAAATAGCTTCAGCCAGCTCAAGCTGAAAGAGCAGGGAGTTTTTCTGAGCCATTAATACTATTCTGGATAGAGGCTTATCTGGCACTGGGTTAATAATGCACATCACAACACTCCCAGCACCTTGCGGTTCGTTTGGCTCCCCTTAGCAGCGCAGCTGGACTCCTACACCGCTTTTACCTTGTTTAAAAAAGAAATCTAATTGGTCATTAAACTGCATTAGCATCTGTAATGAGCCCAGGCATCCCTTTTCAGCTTTTTTCCATGCCTGTCTTCAGGAAGCCTCTGTCGGCCTGTTTGATGCAAGCATTAACAACACAGCAGTGCAGTTAAATCCAAAATTTTATTCTAAGAAATGGTATGATAGAATTTTAATTAATCTTGTCGTTTATTCTGATCCCTCAACACAAGACGAATCCTTTCTCTGCAGTATTTACTAGTGTATGGATTTATTTGAAGTTCCAGTGCTTCTGTGTTAAAATGAATAATTTTTTACTTGCTAGAGTAAAACATGTAGGTATGATATGAAGGCAGCAATATATCAATCTTCATGTTCAGTACTTTTGTACAACTTGAATATTAGATTTTTTTTTAAACTTATTTCAATGTATCCTCATTTTTTCTTTTCTGTCATTACCTGATTTCATGTGAGAATTTCTTCATGTGATTCTCCTTTTCTTAATTCATTAGTTTTGGCATGGCTGTTTATTGTATCATCTTGGCATCTGGCTAGTGTAGCTCCTTGGAAACAAACAATGTGCTCAAACAAACCCTTAGAAAATTAACCCTTTTGATCTAAGCAGACAGGTGCATGTACATTATGACTGTAATGCTTGCTCTGTAAAACTTATTTAGCAAAAGTAAAACATTTTTGTGCTCTTTTGTTAACCTGTTTCCGTCCAATGAAGCATTGAACAGCATTTTCAAAGTATTTTTAGAATTTATTATTTTTACATCTTCTAGTACATCTAGAAGATTTTATCTGCTGTTGAAAGCAGCGCCTCTTAACGAGGGAAAAAAGCCCAAATTAAAAAGAGATCTGCAAACCTGCAATATAAATAAAGCATTTCACTCTTGTTTGGAAAGTTGTAAATCCCTGTATTATAACAAATGTTTTAGGGGAAGTTATAAATCCCTATGCAATTGACCTATACCAAAAGTATCTTTATCCTATGGTCACAGCATAGAAAATTCTACATGTTTTTGTCTATGGTTTTTAGGTTGATTATGTTGGGGGTTTTTTGCTTTCTCTGTCATATTGTTGGGGTTTTTTTTCTTTTTTATCTGTGAATTCTGTCATTATTATCCAGCCCAGTGACGGGTTTGGGGTTTTCCTTAATGATTTTCAACCGTTCTGTGTGAGAAGGGACGGACATGCAAAACTAAATATACAAAAGATACATTTTTAATAACAAAATGCCAAGGAGTGTTACAGCGTTGTTGCAATACCAGCGCTCCCACCACAGGCCTCATGCATATGCATGATTCGAGACCACCACGTGGGAGAAGCGTTGTGAGCAGGGGGGAGAGAGGATGAGTATTGATAAAACATGTCACAAACTGTGAACAGCCCACAGGAAATACCTAATCTCGGTGGGTGTGCTTAACTGAGACAGATGAAAATCTAGATCCATGCAGCTGATAATGTTTTTTATCTTGAAAGGTCAACTGGGTATTTGACACTCCTGCTCTGAGCAGGAACCTTTGTAAAAGACATTGGGGAGGGTGTCTTCAATACATTTTATTTAGAATGGACATTTATGGCTGGTCGTTGACCTTGGGATTCCATTAGCAGCAATGAAGGGCAGCAGTAATGCCTTGTGCTGAGCGCGGTAAATGATGCATATACACAGATGAGAGCAGCGCCCTGCTCCACGCTGGGCTGGGCTGTCCCACAGCGCTCTCCCCGCATTCCTGGTTCTTTCTGGAAGATAAAAGGAAGCAGTTAGTGACACTGAAAACAGTGGCACTGCTTTGGAAATGTTTTTAGTTTACAATGTGTTGGAGTTGCGCTTCTTCCGTTTCCCTTCTCTCCTCTCCCTTTTCTGCCCCCTCTGTTTGGAAAACAAGACAAAGTTTCTAATTCTCTACAGAAAGGAGGACAAACTCTGTTTGCCCACTCACATATGAGTTCAGTTGAGGGCTGTCAGAAAGATGTATTACCAAGTACAACAAAATGTTTCCAGAGTGCCCTTACATGAAAATGTTTCAAACTCCATTTATTTGTAGAGTTTCAAACTGGCTCTGGGTGACATTTCTTGTACCAGAAGCACAGTGTGTCGTGTTGAAGGATCAACAATCACGGAATGGTTTGTATTGGAAGGGAAGTTAAAGATCCTGTAGTTCAAACCCCCTGCCATAAGGCAGGGACAACATCTCCAAGCTCAACCATTCCACCCCGATGAGCAGGAATTCAAGCAAAGGTGCCAAGGAGGAACTCAAACTGAAATATGGAGTGTGCAGGAGGTGGAAGCAGGGAAAGGTGACCAGAGAGGAATACATAGCTATTTTCTGCCTGTGTGGGATGGGACTGAGGAAATCCATGTGGCTCTCCTTGATGTTCCTCTTTGGTGGGACTTGAGACTGGTTAGAGCCCAGAGAACTTCAGAAGGAACTGAAATTGGCTTCCGAATTCTATGACTTCCCCATGCCCGTGGCATTGTTTAGGTTCTGATAATGAGATGTCCCAATGTCTTAAGTTAAACATGATATCAGCAATGACCAGGCTGGCTCATATATGATGAAAGCACAAGAGAAAAAGAAAACTAAATCATATTCTGAGCTACAGACATTCAATTTATGGTAGTGGTCACTGAGAATGGAATATTGCACTCCCTATTTGTCGTCACACTTGGATTTAACCTGAGACAATTTTTAATTTTCTTGATTTTTTTCCTTATTCCAAATGATTTTGTTATTAATGTGAGAGGTTCTGTATGTATGTAGGGCATGGATGTGTTTTTTGTTCTTGCTGGTTTCTCATCCAATCAAATATTTTCAGTATGTACCAGAACATGAAATTTCACTTACTTAATACCAGCTTAGTAAAAATACCTATATGTATAGCTGCATATACTTCAAAGAATATTCTCTAGATAATACTTCAGTCTAATCATCTCTTCAAGGATATAAAGAAGTACCTAACTTAAGTATGATATTGTGAGCTGCTCTTGAATTGTGAAGAACAGATGAAGTTATGAGTTTCACATTTGAGTGACTTTTATTAATTGTCTCTTCTGACTGCACTTGGATATTATTTGCCTAGAGAAAATAGCTCAGCAAAAATTTGTTCAGCCTAAAATGCTAACAAATTGCAAAGTTCTATCCAGTTCACCTAAACCCACTGATTTTTCTTGCCCTCCTTTCCATCCTTGTTATTCAGATTGTTTAGCAGGAAATAACAATTTTTTGATAAATCACTAGAAGACCCAAACAATTGGCATTGTCAGCAAATTAAAGCCATAAAGATAGCAGGCATTCAAGCTTTAGAAAATATATTGTTTTCTTAGTAGAATAGGTTGCAAATAAAAATAACAAAAGTTGACCACTGAGCCGTGGCAGTGTTGGCAGAAGGATGGACGTTTTAAAGGTCATATTGGATAAATCTTATTTTTAAGTGTAAAGTCACCTGAAAATCATACACTTCCTTGAGAAAATAAAGTTTGCTTTAGAAATGAGGCTTGCCAACCTTTGTCATTATATCAAGCTGAAAAAGCAATTTGGAAACCCCTACAGACTGATATTTTCCCTTTCAAAACAACAGAGGGAGAGAAAAGAGAAGCTGCCACCACCCAAGCAGCCAACATCACCCATGGTCTGTTCTTCAGCAGCTGCCCCCAAAAAACTGCCTTTTCCCGAGTCAGAAGGGTCGTTTCTTCTTTTTTCTAGGAGGCTTTGGAGCATTCCTGATGGGGTGAGCTTTGCTCTTGCTCCCAGGTAGCTGCTGTTGGAAGTGGGGCTGGATTATCCCAGGGCAGGGCTCAGGGTCTTGTGGAGGAGCATCTCCAGCCTGGAGCAGCAGGATTTGGGGTGCCCTGAGCACCGTGTGGAGCCAGCTTTGCCTTAGGACAGGTTCACCTCTTTCAGTGGGGGGTCACTGGGAGGATCTGTGGAGGAAGGTGTGAGGAGACAGTAAAAACAAGGCAAATGTTGACCTCTTTTTCCCCACTGAACCAGAATGTGGCACTTCAACCAACCATCTATAAAAGGCCTTGCTTTAAATTAGCTGCAATTTTTAAAATGTCTTTTCTTGTGGAAGGAGCTAGCTTGAACCTTTTCCAATTTGAGCCTGCTGAAGGCATCTAAGGAACTCATAAAGAAGTTTCTGAAGAGAGCACTCTGGTAACCACTTGATGCATCTGTCTAGTATTTTGTAATTTCCTTAATGCATGTTGAAAAAAAGTTGAACTTTAAGGTCCCCTGTTCTGTAATGCTCTAATGCAAGCTTGCACTTCTGGCTCTGGATCAGGTGCTAAAAGTTCCCATTCGAAGTGGAAAATAAGAAATGCTGTCCATTTATAATAAGAAACGTTTAGCTGTGCTGTGCTGGTGTTGGGGTGTGAGGCAGAATGGATTCACTACGACACAGGTAGGCAAGAGTTGTTACCGTGTTATCACACAGAGAAACTCTGACTTTTTGTCTCCCCAAACCCTCCAGTAAGGTGGAGCACACTGGGTACTCTGCTTCCTTTTAGTATTACCAAGCATTAATCCATCCCTTATCCAACAGACATTGGCCGCATGCCTCCTTGGCTCACTTAATCTTCACTGAATTCATTAAAAGTAAAATATTTAGTATTAGTTTCACATTAAGATATTTTCTTAGTTTTAGACAATATTTGGAACGTACTTTCTCTTTTAGCCTACAGAACATCACTTAAATGAAAATTTTAGCATGACATGCTAAAAATTGGTTTATTTCTGTGACTTTATTTCCTGCATACTTGCACACTTAAATTTGAAGAAAGATCTTTTCTCTTTTAAATATAAATATATTCACAAGATAGATATTCTCTAATTATTTGCTCTTGACATGTATGTTTCTAATAATAATTGACATTTAAGTGAAAAGTACCTCTTCATCTTGTAAAACTTAGAGCAACAACAAATTAAAGCAGTAGTTCTGTTTTATTTGAGGGACATTATTTCTTTTGGAGTGTGTTGCAAGCCTTGGTTTAAAGTAAATGAACAGTGTTTTCTGTTTATAAAATTGAAGTGGTGCATTCTGAGGTCCTAATTTGAAGGTCACTGCAGCAGTTGGGCTGTGGTGTGAGCAGCAGTGCTCCGGGAGCCCAGGCTCTTGGGAGTGGAGCATCATTTTCTTTTGAAGTTACTTTAAATAGAGGTGGATTAATTTGGTCTCTTTTATTTTTTTTTCCTAATATTTTGCTGATGCCAGCAATTGCAAGTTAGATTACTATAAAGCACGAAAAGTTTGGAGAAGCTTCTCTAGAAAATACTTTCTGATGCTACTGCAGGACAGTGGTGCTACAGCAAAACTGGGTTTTCTGCAGCTTGTCACTCTCAGAAAATGCTGCCTTTCAGATACTGCTTAAAATATGAGAGCATCCAAGCAGCTGAGTTTGATGTTTCCATTTGAATTGTCAAAAGAATCGTGTAACTTTTTTCTTTTATTAAAAAAAAAAAATCCTGAGCAACCTCTTCAGTAATGAGAAAATCTGCTCATTAGGGTGTTCCAGGCTTTGATTCTGTAGTTTCTGTGATTTGGAGTCAGATACCCAAAACTTCAGTCTCATTAACACTGAGGAAAAAAACAATCTTTTTCTCAAGTGATTAGCTCTAATCAGTCAAACATTTAAATAGCCAAATATCTCTTCCGTGTTAAGGATGACTTTTGGTTTGGTTCTGCTGGATGTCTTTTGATTAAATGCTTTTCTTTAAATCCATGAATATCTCTGTTCATCCTTTTCCAGGAACATAACAGCACATTTTATAACAAAGTTGTGTACCTGGTTTAGAACGAGTACCAAGAAGAAAAACTAAATTTATTCTCTCTTAACCCATCAAATCCTCCCATTTTTCATAAATGTGGAAGACTTAAGCAGTTGTAAGGGGTTCAGCTTTGCTTTGCATTATTGCTTGAGCTGAAACTAGTGCTGCTTTTCATTTTTCAGTGGATGAAAAGCTTGGAAGGCCTTTTAAGAAATTACATATAACCCAGCAATTTGTTATGCAGTTTCTTTGCTTCATGGATTGTGACGATCCCTAGGAAAACTAAGATTTGAAGTTACCATGCAGATACTGCTGTCTCTAATACTGATGTATTGAGATGTCACAGCTGTCAGCAATTTTTTACATAAAATATTTAGCATTAAATGATGTCAAAAGCAAAAGTTTAATAGTTTTTATTTAAATTAAAAATATTATCTTTTCATCTGCAATTTCGCAAAGGACCATGAGAATGAAATTTAGGCATAAAAGAGAAAGGGAAGCTATTCTGAGAATGTCCTATGGGGTAACAAACAAATTTAATGTCATCAGTGCAGAAAAAAGAGAAAAAAAAAATGCAGATCTGAATGCTGAGAAAAGAAGTCAGTCCACATCCACACTCTGTAATG
Source organism: Donacobius atricapilla (assembly GCA_013397315.1). NCBI lineage: Eukaryota > Metazoa > Chordata > Aves > Passeriformes > Mimidae > Donacobius > Donacobius atricapilla. The sequence continues at coordinate 707,927 of WBMY01006641.1, forward strand.
AAGAGACTCTGCTCGTGGAGAAGTCACAGCAGACAAACCAAGTGGGAAAGCTTTGACTTTTTTGGTTTAGAACCTCTTTCTTCGGCCACCAGCTGGCTGGAATGGGTAATTCTTTCCTGAAATATAGTTTATTAGTTATAAATTTGGCAGTGTGTAATGAAATAGTGTTTGGTATTGCTTTAGCCCAGCCAACCCACTGCTGCATTGAAGGCATGGAAAGCTCCACTGAAATGGTCAGCTGCAATTTTCAGGATGTAACCAAACGTCCAAAGTGAAAGGATGCCATTCCAACAGAAAGCACTTGGTTGTAGTTCACCTATGTGGAGAAAACAGTGTGTACCAGAATCAAATCAGAAATTACTTTCTATTTTATTTAAATAATAGCACTTCAGTACATGAAAATCACTGCCAAAAATACAGCACATTCTGCTTGTGTTAACTGAAAAATCAGTTCCTGTCTTAGATATTTGTAAAAATAATGGGCAGAGGTAGGATGGGGCTTGCACAAATTATTCTTCTTCTTTCCTGACATTTCAGCCCTTGTTCTTAAGATTTTTTTTTTTTAACCTAACAAACTCCTTTATATCACGGAGTTTATCCTTCACTGTCACAGATGCTGGCTGGCATGGAATTCAGCTAAAGAAATCGATTTAGCGTTTAGAAAAAGGAGAAAAATTAGGTTGGCTTTACAGAGAAAATATTTAATAAGGATAAGAAATAAAGTCAAAACACAAGGTTTGTCTCTTACTGACCAGAAATAAGACATGAAAAAGCATATGGCTGTTCCATTTCTTGGTTCTGAAGAACCACTGTCAAGTTGTATTTGGTTTTAATTACAGTTTAGTTAGAGGTCTTACAAAACCTGATGCAGTTCATAGAAAAACTAAAATAAATAATTTCTTGGAGTATTTACAGACAAAATCTCTTCACTTGAGTAGGAACCTGAAATTTAAGTCACGCAAAGGCTTGAGCTGGATATTACTTTTCAAATAAAATTCAATAGATTGTTCAGCTGAGAGGGAAGGTGAAGGAATATTAAATGCTTTAGTTTTACTTAGGGATTTTGAACTTGAAGCTCTCCTGGGATTGTTTTTGTAATCTTCAGTTTTTCTGTATTTTTTACCAGGCAATGAGAGAGAAAATCACATGTGAACAGAACTTTCTTCTTAGTTTGTTTTTGGCAGAAAAAAGGTGCTTTGTGTTGTCTGCTCACCTGCAGTCCTGCTGGGGGAGTCTGCAGCAATTGCAGGGAAGGCACTTTTGCAACACTTCCCACTTGAGAAGGTATTTCATTTCTACATGAAAGTCAGGCATTTCTCACTTAAAACTCTTTCTCTTAGAACATCCTGAGCTGGAAGGGACCCACAAGGATCACCTAAGTCCCACTCATTTGCTGTAGAACTGTGTCACTGACACAGCTGATGGCTTTGTCAAGGTTGCAGAGTACATTTAGGATGGAGCCAAGAATTATGCCAGGAATGCAGCATCCAGTGTGGGGTTTTTTTTTTTATTTGTTTTGTTTTGTTTTTTTCTTTTTACCCCAGAGGAGGTGGATACAGAATTGGAAGCAGTCCAGGGTGGGAGTAGAAGTCCCAATGCTTGTGGTGTAAGATCCTTGTGCATCGAGGCATTTCTATTGCCCTAGTCTGACAAGAAGTCTGTGTAGTAACTGCATGCCTGGAGAGAAAAGTTTTTCTTCGTTTTTGCTTGGAGGAAAGGCATCACAGTGAGCCTCAAAGGGGAAAAACCCCATAATCATTTAGGTTGAAGTGCTTCTTAATTCAAATGGCATGCTACTTAGAGAACTTGATAAGAAGGATTAGAAATGGAAAAGAAAGACATTTTTAAAAGCAAAGCTATTACAGGGTTCATTACTTTATTTATACGTTCTCCAAAATCACATGAATGAAGGGAAAAAATGAGGAGAAAAAATACTGGCTTCAGTTCAGAATGTCAATTACTACTTTTTTTAATCCTCTTTTCACAATTTATTTGACATCTTGAACAGTAGCCAAAAAAGCTATTATAACTATAAAACATATTCATTGGTATAAATCTCATTAAGTTGAGCAATTTAATTAAGGTATTGACATGCTTAATTGATACGTGCAAGGAGAGACCATTTTCATATCTAATTTCCATACGTTTTGTGCTTTTAAGAAAACTAGCTCCGTAAAAATGTTATAGATTCAGCTAAGCCCTGTCATCCCAAAGGAGCACTTGCTGCCATTTACCTTGATTTAGAGCCAACTACTCTTCTAAGTGGAGCTCCATTAAATGGATCTGATGTATGTCTGACTCAAACATGCGTCAGCTTCTCTTATGATCAATAGTGGAATATTTATATTAATAAAGCACCAAGTTAATTAAATAAAATAGTCTTCTGGGTAAACTTAAGATACTAGGGGATGGGCAGAGAATCGATATACTCTGCCATTTGAACATTAACTATGTGCTCTGAAATTTTATGCTACCTTAGCAAAGATGCTTGCAGCGTTGGAGTCTTGGATGCACAGAAACGCCCAGGGCAGGAATCTGCTAAGCATCCTGGGCAGGATTTGCTTAGCAAGTTAGAGAAAAACCAGCAAACAAAAACCCCTTGGGGTCTGTTTGGCTTCTGTGACTTTGTTCCTACAGACATCGCTGGAAATCCTTTCTTCTGGATTAGGACTGAATGCAGTCAAATGGGTGTTATCCCAGTTGCCTGAACTATTCCAGTGTTGCCAGAGAAGGGCCGTGTGTGACAGACTCGCCACGTTAGGGTTTGTCAGTGATGGTAAGGAGTCATAGGAGCCCTACAAAGACATTTTAAAAACTACCCTTAAAATGGGTCGGCCACTCGTGCACGTGTCTAGTTCTGGGGCACTGCATGTTTCAGCCCAAAGCACGACGGTCCTTCTGGCTTTTCCATCCCCTCGGGATCTGTGCACACAGGCAGAGCTGGGACAGAGATTCCTGCACGAGTGGGTGACCTTTGACCACTCTGGCACCCTACACCCCTGTTTGAGTTGCACTCACGAGTCTCAGTCCCAGATTCACGTCCCCATTGTGCCCTGATAAGCAAACTCTGCTGTCCCTGTGGCGCTGGTGCTATTTCTATAACTTGCAGATGGCCTTTGAAGGAAGCAAGTTCCCTCAGGTACTGTTGCAATCCACAGCTCCCACTTCATCCTACCTTTTATCTACATTTTAAAGTTTCAGTACAATGAAGTGAAAAATGTGGTTTTTAATCCTGTGGCTTTAATGAACACCTCACTTTAATAACCAAAGAAGATGCTTCAAAGGCCAAGGAAACATTAATTCATCATTAATAGTTTATTCAGTCAGTTTAGAACTTGTTCTGTGTAAATATTCTTCCATCTCTTAGCCAGGGGCACCATGGCTTTGCTAACAGCACTGATATTTCTGGTCCAGAGGCAGTGGATGTGTGCCGGAGCCCTCAGTTCCTGCATTCCTTCTTCACTTAAGGGCACGGGGCTGCTTCCTCTTGGGGTTTAAGGGAGCTGAGTTACAACTGAGGGAATTAGAACATGTTCATTCGAGCCTTCTCTCGTCTTTAAAATCTCCCACGCGTGGGCTGGACTCTGGTCCTTGCTGCGCCTGCAGTGACTGCTGAGCATCCCCTGACGATAACCAGGGGTCAGGAGCTGAGGGGAAGATTTCAGTGAGGTGATTATTTGCTGATTTCTGTGTAACAGACACTATCTGCCATGGGAAGTGACAAAATCAGAATGTAAATCCACTGGGAGGTAGCTTATGGTATAATGTACAGAATTTCATAAAATAATCAGTAGTACTTCTGGGCTATTGCAGGAAGAGGACATTGACACTGTCGTGTGATGTGTGATTTTGGCCTGGTTAAAATGCTTCTAATTACCAGGCAGTAGGGAAAAGCTGAAGGAACAATCTCCTTTGTCTTAGAGTGAATTGTCTTCCAGTTCAGCATTTACTAAAAAATACTTTGTTTAGATTCTATTTTTCTAATTATGTAGAACCTTCTGAAGAAGACAAACGTATGATGTGTTTAATACTTCCAAATACGCTTCCTCCATGAAGAAATTAATATAGGCTCTTATTTAATATTACTAATAAAAGCACATGTAGGTTACACCTGACAGTTGAAAATATTGAATATATGTAAAACTACTTCTGTTCTGTTTTTGGTAACGTGTTGGTAATGCACCCCAAGTGTAGGATTTAGTGTTTGTGTTGCCTTTTTTCCTTTACATCATTCTGTGATTCAGAAAGACTGAACAAAGACTGCAAGCAAGAAAGTGCATTGGAACCATATGTGTTATAGTTGTATATAATCTATATCATAATTGTATAAACTTAACAGGGTGGGATAGGTTTAGTTAGAAAACAACTTTCTGTGTTAACCACAGTTCCCTGGTATTTAGAGTTGTCTTTCCACAAATTTAATGTTCAAAGTAAGGAAGAGTGATTGCATCTGAGCTGGGATAAAAACAGGTTCCACGGTGAATTCCTTTCTGAACCAAACAAAAACCCTTGTGTATGGAACTGGGAGGCAGATATTCTTGTATTTTTTTTTTTTTTACCGACTCTTAGTTTCTGTCTCTTGATTGTTGGTTTTCTGCATGACATCTGGAAGTAATGATGTGAATAATATCAGGATGTAAACTTTCCAAGTCTTATAATGAAGTTAAATTTCCTTTTCTGATAAGATAAGACTAGTTTTGTCATATGACACATGACGCCCCTTTAGATAATTGTTTTTTCAAAAAGCTTGCTGAGGAGGTGTCATAAATTGAAAAAAAAATTTGGGGTAATAAGTCAAGTTGTACTGTCAGGCGTATTTTCTCCTGGAGACTCACGTAACTTTAGTGGACTTTGGAGAAATTCATCATCATTCCCAGCAGTGATGAAATCAAATCACACTGGAATTTGATGTTCTTTGATTTGAGAGTGTGTCAACAATGAAACAGCAAAGTGTGGACACAGTGGAGTCTGTTGTGCAGGAGCCACTCCTCCCTCTTCCCTGCTGTGCTCTTTTACGTTTAATTCAATTTTGTGCACTGACATTGTCAATCTGAAATTCAGCAAGATGCTTGACAGGGAGTCGGAGGAAAGCCGAGTTCATTTCTGGAAGTGGCTTCATGCAAATGAATTCGTGTGGGTCTCTGGAAGGAGGCATCTGCTGATGAATCAGAGTGTGCCCTTGTTCCCTTGTCAGCTCCAGGAATCAAGCTCAAAAAACAACACAGACACCTTTGGGAGTTGCTGTAAACCATCCCGACACCCCCAAATCTCCCTATGAGTATTTTTTAGGTGTTTGAAGATAAAAAAAACGAGTCTGTTTTTAAAGGAGAATCTGGAGGATTTGGTTACACAGTGTTTGGGTGGATTCAAGGAAATTAATTCAGCTTGTAACTTGTTCAGGCCAGACTGGTTTGAAAGTGGCAATGAAGTCCTGGGAACACTGTTAATTCTTGTGAATTGTCTCGATTTGAACTGCGTTTTCAGTAAAGGTAGCTGATTTACTGAAACATTCAACTAAAACCCTCAGTAAGCTGAGCAGAATGATTATGAGTTTAACTTCTCTTTTGGAAGAATTCACCATTTTACGTGCCCTTTAGCTGAAAGCTAATTTCGGTTTAGATTTGTGTCACGTTAGCATGTTTGTTCTACTAGCATACTTGAGTTTTATTTTCTCTACTTAAAACACCTATGTTGTATTTAAATGCCTTTTTCGAAAGCATGGCATTACTGAATGAAAAACTTCCTGTGCATGGAGTGGGATTCTCGAAGGCGCTCTACCTATGTGAATAGTCATTGAAAAAGAAGAAATTCTTTGGTTATGTTCCAGTGAATCCTTTCTTGGTGCAGACAGAGTAGGAGAATGAGGTTTGTGAGGGTGTCACGCAGCTGTAACGGTCAGGGTGACCCGCTCTGGAGTCCCCGAAGAGCTGCTGGGTTTGTGGATCCTCCCAAGAAACAGAGAGCTGCTGTTACTTCAACACTTGCACCTTGCCTGAATATCCCCACTCGAGTGAACCACTTTGTGGTATTACAGCTTGGTCTAATAAATCTAGATGTCACATCCACACAGAAAAATGAATTACGGCTCCAAACCAGTCTGAAGTGGATCTTCTTACATCTGCAGTGTTTCACTGGGACTCTCAGGGCTAAATGATCCATGGCAGGGAAGATACATAAAGGTGACACTGTGGAAGAAAAAGAGAAGCTAAAATATTAGGAAAAAGGGAAAAGGTGCATGGAACTCCTCTGTCTTTTGTCTTGGCCTTCATTACCTGTTCCTGCAGTCTGCTGAAAATCAGTGGAATAGATATTGCTGGTCCAATATTGTAATTTCTTTTTTAAACTTTGATTACAGCTCAAGTGCCAGTGTCCCCCTCTTGCACAGGTGCACTTTTTACCACAGAGCAGAATAAAGGCCCTCTGATAATTGGGCCTGAGCTATAAACAGACTGTTTGGGGTTTTTTTCTCACTGCAGTGCATTCAAATACTTTGCAACTCATTTCTGCCTCGCTGGGATAAATGGAAAGTCACTGTAGTTGGTTTTACTATCCACCAATTCTCTATAATTTTCATTACTTTTTATATAGCCACAGGAATGTCTGCAGTGATCATACAAACAAATTGTATAATTGACCTCTTTCAGGAGAACTTGGTAAAAAAATAAAACCTAGATCTTTACACGAGTAATTGCTACTTAATCCTAGGAAAAATCTTCTTTTCTTAGGTAAAGTACAGGATCACAGCCTGAATTAAATAAATACTATTGTGATTATTGTTTTCAATCTACAATGTGATGATTAGGTACAAAAAAATATTAACCGGCAGGGGATTTTTTTTCTTTTAATATATTAGTAATGTGAAAAAAAATCTTTAGTATAAAAATATTCATCATTAACAAAGGCAGAGTTAGGATAAGACAGAGCAGTCTAAAGGGAGTCTTGCTCCATATGTTGATCAGTTATCCAAAGACAGTGCATGTTTTATTCTTTATGATTTCACATGTTTATCTTCTAAAATAAAAACTCATCATAATTAAAAAAATAAATAACCAATAAACTGCAAATATCTTTTTGGTCAGTGGTCAGGCAGGGCTGTGGAGGCTCTTGTCTCTCTGGGGAGATCAGGGGAGGGTGATATTGCCTACTGATATTTAGAATTTGCAAATATATAGGATTTCTTGCCAGTACAGCTCAACAGACAAAATTATAAACCCCAAAACAGGTCAGCAGTGTAAAACAAGTGCTTTTTAAAGTTAGCTTAAAATAAAGGTACCTCCATATAGCTGCATTTCTAATTTAGAAAGTATAAACATTAATAGGCAGTGAGAGAGCTTTCAAATTCACATTGCTTTAGCAGCAAGAAAATATTGACAAAAATACAAAGTGATGGGGAGAATCATTTCTTTCTTCTGATGTCAGGGCTTCAGTCCCCCCTCTCAGAGGTGTGTGGTGCCCCACTAAATCACATTTAGTGCCTCTCTGTTCTAATCTCATGTCCAGTGCGGCTGGAGGACTTGGACTTGCTGGGAGCACCAGCGCCCTGGGAGCCTTTGTTTTGTCAGCGATCCAGAGGTTCAGTGGTGCTGGGGCATTCCAGAGGAAAGGTTTTCCTGCCAGGATGGACCAGTGTGCAGTGCGGTGTCAGAGCTGTGTCTCTGCTGGCAGAACACTCTCCGCATGCGGGAAGGCTCGGCGGGTGAACTGCATCCAGTGCAATTCCTGATCTGGGAAGGGTTTTTCTGTCTCTTCCCACTCTGCTGGAGCACCTTGAGTCACCCGCTGCCTCTCATTGTGCTCCTTTGTCTCCTCGATCAAAAGGAGAGATTAATTACATTGATACCATTTTCTAAAGCACTAAAACCCTACATTAAATACTGCTAACAAAGACATCTTACTGTCATTTATTAGTCAGGAGCCCCATCCTATTTCTAGTGGGCTGCTTCTCTTCAAGAGTTTCCTCTGAGCCCACTGGATGTTACTTTCCAGCTCTTACTCCCTTACTTATGCAAAGTTGAGTGTAAGTACATTGAGGAAAGATTTTACTTCTGTGTGTATGTTCCAAAAGACAAAACAGATGCTGCTTTCTAAAATGAAAGCTCATGATCAGTCTCAAGATGGGTGGTTTTAAAATAAGAGTCTAAATGCTGTCTGATCACTATTTGCTCGGCATTTTGGAAATAGCAGGAGGAAGGAGAACTGTAAAAGTCATAAAGACAAATGTTGCCTTTGATTGGACACTGGCACTGATTAGTTTTGCAGTTCATTTAAAATTCTATAAAAATATTTATTCATCTTCTTAGAGATATTCTGATCAATTTAATTTTTTCCTGGTTTTGTTAGGTGCACCAAGAGAGAAATGTTCTGCTGTGTCTCAGTGAAACAAGGTGGGGGTTGGGTTTTTTTTATTTTGTTTGTTTTTTAAGCAACCAAGGGTTTTACAAACCTCTAATGAAGAATTAAGTAATCACAAATGAGTATTCTCTGTTTTTTTAAACATTTAAAAAGACTTCAGCAGGTGCGGTGTGATCCCTGTGGTTGTGTCAAGACAGAAGTCATGAAACTGCACAAGTCCATGCAGCTTGGATCCCTTGAAGGATCTTTATTAACAGATGGTTTTTAAATTGTCCTTGGAGAAGGTTGGAAGATGATGATAAAATAATCATCTTCTGCTGAGATTTTTCTTTCTCTGATTCCTTAGTGAGCCCCTCTCCCAAATCTTCAGGATCTGGCTCTGCTCAGTGTCCTGCTCTCCGGAGTGAAGGTGTGTGTGACTGGGGTTAGTGAGGCTGCGTGGGGCTTTGGGCAAGTGCTGAAATCTGGAAGTGCAGAGTTAACATCTATCACTTCACAGGCAACCGGATCAACAGGGCAGTCCTGGTGTTTATCTTCTGGAGGCTTAGCAGCACTGCTTGTGCAGCACTGCGTGATTGTGTGAAAGAACTGAGGTCTGCTTTAATTGGAATTTTTGAGCTAAATTCCTTCCTCAAAACAAACCAAACCAAACCGGCGTTTCCCGTACAGCCTCCCAGAGCACGAATTGAGAGCCAGCTGTATAGTATTTAGTAAAAACGCAGTCACCTTGTTCAGGGTGCACAACATCTGCAGGACCTGCTCTTGTTTTGCAGAACTCCGATGCTTGTCAGCCTCTTTACTTTTCGTGCTCTAGTAGGAGGAAGGAATTTTTTTTCCTTTTAGAAAACCAGCAGTGATGCCAAGTTTCCACAGAGCAATGCTTTACAACACTGCTGTTGTTAAGCTCCTGCCTTGTAGCCCATCAGCAACAATACTTTCCCATTTTTCCTTCAGACAGGGAGCTACAAGTGCTGCTTTACAGTAAATACCATTTTTACACCGACCCTGCTGGGAGGGAGAAGCCGTTCCTGCACTGAGGGCACAGGTGCTGAGGAGAGTGTCAGACTTGCCACAGCTTGTTCTCATTACTATTGGAGGGACCCGATCTGCGCAATGCATTTCCCACCTGGAAGATTATAACTACCTTGAATTTACCTTGCATATTTACGAGCCTCAAAGTTTCTGAACTGTCCTTAATGTTAACTCAGTTATTTTTTAATCTGTCTGTAGAACAGGAAAAACTCTAATACTGAACAGTTTTGGAAATACTAGGACACTATCTCCTAGGTAAGAATAATACTTAGTTGTTGAAAATGCTAAATACTAGTTTTAATTTAAAAAAAAAATAAATAAAAAGCTGCCACATGATTTTGGCAGGGCAGGAAAAATCCTTTTGTTCCTTGCTGTAAATGAAATGCACAATATTCTCTGCTGGAATTTTTACAGATATAATTGAGTAAACCTTTTTTTTCCTACAGATTTCCTTGGTCATTCTACTTCTTTTCCTCCTGCGGACTTTTCCTCTTGCAGACTTTTTGTCCCAAGAGCATTGGTCCTCTTGCCCTATCTCTTCTCTGAGTGTAGGAGTTATCTTCCCTCAACTTTTGTTCTATGAAAAAGCTGCCTTGTATCATTCCTCACTTGATTGACTTGCTTATCTTTTATTACATGTTACTTAGAGATGCCTATTATCTTTGGATTATACTCTAATTTTCCCCATCTGTTATTCTTTGACTCCTTAATTGTGTTACTTAATTCAGTAAAACATTGCAGGATAGAGTTTATGTGTAACATGTTGTACAAATTAAAACTAATTCTAACGAGACAAATTGCAGTGACCAGATTGTGTTAAGTATGTGACCTTCACTGGAGCAGTTCAGTCTAGTTTCAGTCCAGTTGTAAAGAAAAGTTAGATTGAAGAATAGTCATTAAACTTTAAAAGTGCACAAAAAACCTCAGGAACATTTTATTTTATTTTATTTTATTTTGATCAGGGCAGCGGACTGAAATGTTTTAAACCCAGGAATCCTAATCTGTAAAAGAATGCAAACAAGCTACCAACAGGGGTGAATTAATTCTCATTTCTTCCAACTGCACATTCCATAGCCAGAGCAAAGCTGGTAGGCACAGTGCTAATTTCTTAAAATTGGTGGCAGCTGGCCCTTTCTTAAAATCAGGCGTCATGGGTTTCATTAGTTTTATTTTGCAAAGCAGGTGAACAATATTAACTTTCCAGTATTATTCTGGCAAGAGGAGAGGATAGGAAATAATCTTACTTTAGACTCCAGTCCCACATCCCGTGGAAGGAGCCAGTGTTTGTCTCATGGTTTTGTACCAGCTGCTGCAGAGAGCTGTGAGTGAGCTCCCCTGAGTTATTCCAAGTTGCAGTTGAATTGTGGATAAGCTGAAAGGCTCCTGAAGAAAGCAATCAGATTTGTTAGGCTGGATTTTTCCTTCATTTTGAGTAAACCATTGATTCCATGTGTTAATGTTAACTCTGGGTTTGCAGTTTTACCGTGGCATCGACACACAGTAACACACTGGGAAAGATACAGGTTGGGCTCGGAAGAATTTGCTCTGGGCGACTCCTTCTTTAAATCTTGGTATTAAACTCTTCAGACGTTAAAGGCAAGCTGAGTTCTTTATTGGATTACACTGCATGGTGATCTCCCAGCCCATCTGAGTGGAAGAAATAATTAAAGATTAGTGTTCAACCACATTAAATACTTCTTAATCAAGCTGGTTTTCAGACAGTTGTAAAAAAACAGTCTTTTTAAATTTGCAAATCTGTGTGTTAAAAAAGGTTTGGAAAATAACTGGTAAATCCTCGGTGGGGTTTTTTTTGTTTGAAAAGGAAGAAATCCTAACTATATGCCATCACTGCTGATTTTTTGGTTTTCGTATAATATATGTTATTTTCAGTAGCTTTGTAACTTTGCAATTTGTATTTAAGTAGTTGTATTAATGTTTTAGATCTGTAGTTCAAATGAAGATTCATTCCTAGGGTCTGTGTTCCAGTTAAGTGATTTATGTTCCTTTACTGGCAAAATAATTAAAAAAAAGTCTTAATGTATTCTATTGCTCTGTTAGATATTTGAATTTCCACTTGGAATGTAATAGGCAGTGTTAGAGCAGAAAGCTAAAACCAGCACTACGGCAAAGACTGCAGAGGCACTTAGGAAACGTCAGCACTTTTGGATGGTTTTTTTTTCCCTTTCCAATCCTTTTATCAGTGAGGCACTTGCAATTCACATTTAAAGATCGGGAAAACAATATTAGACTTGCAGAGGGAGTTCATCTGTGTCCAAAGCATTTCAGTTAAATTAAAATAAAAAACTACGAAAGGTCTTGGCTTGTGCCAGCTCTTGCTGGAGTCTGGGTTGGACTGATGTGCTGTGAGCCACAGCTGCTGGGTTGTGTCAGCTCCTGCCTCTCTCCTCTGTGCAAAGTGGCAGCCCAAGTTCTTGAACATCTCTGTGGCTCCGTTCCCCCGGCTCAGAAGCGAGGATGCTGTTTCCCCTGGGGGTTGTTTGCTGCGGAAGGTGCTGGATGTGTGTTTTGCTGTTCTCCCCGAGTTCCTCGGGGCTGTGCTGCCTGTCCAGGCTGTCCCCATGGCTGCACTGCGCCGGGCCGGGGCTGGCTGCAGCGTGGATGTGCTTGTGCCCTGCTGGAAAGCTCTGTGCAGGTGACACTGCCCACCACCTGCCCGTATTGATCAAAACGGGAAGGATAATTCCGTCTAGAAGCGTTTGCTTGGCTCCACTCGGCTGTTTGATCAGCATGCAGAGGAGTGTATTTTGGTTGTGTCGGGCGCTTTCTCCACAGAGGAACTCTTGCAAGGAGGGTGCTGCTGATGGACTGGCACGTTCTGGTTTGGCCGCAGGTCAAGTGATTTCAGCTCTCTAATGCTGCCTCTTAGGGTGAGGGGATTTGGAAGTCCCTCATTCCCTAAGTCTGGAATTTCAGATTTTCCCTTCAGGATACATCATGCTCCCCCCAGGCACTGGACTTGCCTTCCATTACAGAAATAGGGGGCTTGAAACTTCTCTCTAAGAAATAGGAAATCTATTAGTAATCATCACCTTTTTTTTTTCCAGATTTGCTGTTCATTTTTCTTGAATACTGCCATATTTTTCTGTCTGCTTTTCAGGATTTTGTTTTGGCCTCACATTAATTTATCTGTTTTTCTACAGTTACTATTAATAACTAATATTTACTTTGCATACCATTGCTGTAAGCTTCTCATTATGTCTGCTATGAGAAGCAGGGAATAAAAAGCTGGAACTTTAATATAAACTCAGTAGACAAGTTTCTTGTTACAGCCTTCTGCTACCTCAGGGCAAATTTTGTGAAGGGCACAGGCTGAGCCTGGTCGAGGTTTGCTTGCCTATGAAAGATGCTTAACAAAACTTTGGCACAATATCAGGAAGCAGAGAGAAACACTCCTCTTGACCATCTTAAAACAAGATGATTATAATTGTGAAGCATTTACAGGAAAAGAAACATTGGTGACTTTTCTTCCATGCAGTGTCACTAATGCCACGCAGGCTGTCAGTTCTTCAGAGAGATTTATGGAATCAGTCCACAATGCAGGAGATTGAAAGAGGCAAGACTGTTAGCTAGAAGAGAGTGCCTTATAGAGAATAAAAACAACAATACACTTTACAAGAAGGTTTTCATAGAAAACAGATGAACTTCCTGCAGTCCCCTGGTTTTGCCTGGCTGCAGGTTAAAAGTTGAACATAAAGACAAAGCAGAAATCAAATATATAAATTAGCCCTTGTAGAACACAACGATGTTATGAAATATCGCTTGAAAACCTGATTTGTTTTTACACATGATTTGAAATGCACAATAAAATACCAGACAAATGCAACTTGAGATGGTGGATTAAATGTGGTTTTATTTGACCACACAATTCCACTTTTTCAAGCCGTTTCTGTTCTTCTTTGCGTGTGTCTTCCTTTCAGATCTTACTAATTTTTGCCTTGCTAAGCCATTTTGTCAGCCTTTTACCACAGCTCTGCTGTGCCTCACTGTCACACCAAAGTGAAAGCTTAAGACTTCCTCCTTCTAAATCTGAAATATCCTTTACTGTGTCTCTTCTCTGTCTGGGTTGCCTGATCATTTGTCTGGGTTGAAGGTCTGTCTTTAAAGAACTAATATTTTGTTGCTGGCAAAATAAAGGGAAGGTGAAGAAGGGGTCAGAGTGTGGATCAGTGTTAAACAAATTGTGAAGGTCACAAAGAATTTTAATCTGACTTGAAAAAGAGACTTGTATCCAGCAGCACATTTTTGTTTGTGATAGTCTGAATGGACAATTGTGGCTACTTTGAGAATTTGGTGTAGACTGCATGACTGGTATAAATTGAATTAGTCTCGTGACAAGGACATAGTCCCCTTTTTTTCTTATCTGCCTGATGGAAAGCAGAAGAAAGCCCTGCCTGACACGTCTTGACCTGCAGTGTCAATGTGGGCTTTTGTGACAGGCTCTGATTTCTGGCCTCTATTTGATAAAACCAATTTGGTGGAGGATAGAAAGGAGCTTGCTGAACGCTAAATGTACTTACAGGAAAGGGTGTCTGGGGGTGAGTACAGAGGGCTGCCAGCCCCTCTTATCATCATTAGAGAGCCAGGGTTGCTTTCTGAAAATGGGGCAGAGCCTTGGGGACACTCTCACCCCAAACAATGCACTGTACAGTTCTCTGCAGGATCACCTTTACTGCTCCTTTTGTCATCACTTCCTCCATTCTCTTTGCTCCATTTGCTTATTTCTTACATTTTTCTTTCCCACTCCTCTGCCAGCCTTTCTTCTTTTTCCATTTCTGTCTTGCCCCACCGTTTGTCCCCTAAACCAGACTGAAGCCTCTGCCCCTTCTCCCTGCTGATGGGGCACCAGCAGGAAAAACAGGGTGAATGCTGTTTTTCCTTAGCCTGTAAATATCCCAGCTTTCTGGTTTCATGTCCCTTTCCCGCCCATTTCCGATGCCCTCCCTTCCTGCACTGGTAGAGGGCTGTGAACCTGGTTTTTATAGTTCATCAAAGGAAAGAGCACCTGAATGCAGGCTGGGTAACAGGAAAATGTAACCTGCACTCACAGTGCAGATCAAACCATTTTTAAATGTGTTTTAAGTACTAGAAAGACTTTTTGGATTGCTGTTGTCATTCAGTTTTTTGTTGTTTGTTTTTAAACACGGTTAAAAATTCATTTTTTCCCATTGATACATAATGCTGTGGGATTTAATGCAGTAGATTAAGATCTTTTCAGTGTAAATTTAAAAAGCTCACAAGAGAATGATTGTCATGTTTTTCCTGAATATTAATTTCAAATAAGAAGCTGTACTCTAAGCAGAGGTGGCCAAGTATTTTTGCAGTCAGTAAACAAATAGAAGCATGCTGAGAAAATTACATTTACACTGCAGGCGTGTGATTCCAAGGCATGAGATTTGGCTGTAGGTACTCTGACAGTGAACTGTGGCATTGTGCCAGCATCGTGATCACACTTGAGTGATGTTTGGTCGAAGTTGTGTCATTTGTATTAGGAATTCTGGTGGTTTTGGTTGGAGAGTCATTTCATCTCATTCCACAGAACTCTAGAGGAGAGAAACAAAATTGAGAACACTGTGTGGTGTGACAAATCCAGCAAAAGCTACTTTTCCAAGCACGCGGAGGTTCCATTAGCTCATGCAGATTAGAGAAATGTGTTCTCTTTGTTAACACAATGTATTTTTTTTTCTGTTCTCTTATTCAGAGACCTGAGCGAAAACCAGATAAAAGGAATCCCTAGAAAGGCCTTTCGAGGAATCATTGATGTGAAGAACTTGTAAGTGACAACTTCATTAATATTTGTGGTGCAAACCTTTCTCCTGACGTGACACCAGGCTTGTTACTCTCAGTTTGAGTGCCTTGTGCCCAGCTCCCTGCAGCACCAAAGGGACCCTGCAGGTTTTTGTCAGGGGCCTCACAGGCTACTTTGGTCCTCATGCCTGTGAACACACCTGGGGAGGTTTTGAGCTGAGGAAAAAGAGCATACTCAAAGGCTTCAACCCTTCCTGCAGTCCTGTCCTGGAGCAAGATGTGCATAGGAAAAATTACTGGTAGAGTTTGCGGATGGAATTGAAATGTGTTGCTTCATTTAAGTTTTCTGTCCCATCACTTCTGTTGAAAGTAAATATGACAAACTGTGGCACTCAGGCCCAGTGGTAGAGCACAAATACCAGAAAATTAAAAAAAAAAAAAAGGGAACAGTTAACTGTGCAGGCTTTGACAGCTTGTATTTAAAATTAAAATAATCTAGAAAAGACTTTTAAGAGGGAAAGCTGGGCTTTGTGTTTTGCGCTAAAGAAGCCAGTCTGTCCTAGCCTTTTGCTGAAAAGTAGTCTGAAATAAGGTTACAGACTTAGAGCTCTGTATTTCCAGAGCTGTTGGGGGCTCTTACACATTACGGAACAAAAACCCTTTTTTGTGCACACCCACACTCTAAGGCATCCTTGGCTTTGCTGGAGTCAGCACGAGGTGAACTGAAGGAGGAAATATCAGCCACTGACTCGGCAGGGTCAGGGTTTCCTGGGACAGCCTGCAGCCCCTCTCAGAAGCGTTTCAGAGCCATCACAGTTAGCACTGTTACCTCACCAGTAGATGAAAACTGATCCCCACTGTGTTAAATACTGAAAGCACTGCTTAAAAGGTGTGGATTTTTTTTTAACTTGAGTAGAAGAAACAGGTAAAGGAGATCTGAAAAGAAGCCCTTTCTACAGCCTTGCAACACACCCATGTTCTGCTTTCAGATCTTGTCCCAGTGAAATGCTCTCAGGCTACGTGATGTGATTTCTGGGGCATCCTGAGAAGGGCCAGGAGTTGGGCTCGATGATCCTGATGGGTCCCTTCCCTTTTGTCATGCTATGCTGAGTTTTTACTTGCATTGTGTGATCCA
The DNA here is from genome assembly GCA_013397315.1 of Donacobius atricapilla. Lineage (NCBI taxonomy): Eukaryota > Metazoa > Chordata > Aves > Passeriformes > Mimidae > Donacobius > Donacobius atricapilla. The sequence goes on from WBMY01006641.1 coordinate 724,212, forward strand.
GAGGAACAATAGATGGTATTTTGTTTCAGAAAATCTAGCTTTCCCAGCTGTGATTCACTGTTAGTTGTCTGACTTCATTTCAAATAACCAAGTTTGCATTCCGAGTTTAGTTCACCTTTGACAAGCCGTCACAGCAAGCACAGGTGTTTCGATTTATGCACCCACTCTCAGTGCAGAAGGATCCAGGGTTTCTCCTTTCCATGAGCTGCTATCAAGGGATGACTGGCTGGAGTGCTTAGTATAAATGTTGAGCTTTAAAGCTTCAACAAAAACTTGTATCTGTCAAGTTTCAGTATCAGGCAGTTTCTATGGGTTTGCTGTAAAAGACAGTATCAGAAGTACTTCCCTGTAGCTACAGGCTGTGACTTCTGTGAGCACTGACATGATCACAGAGTCATAAAATAATTCTGGTTTGGAGTGGTCATCCAGTCCAGCCTCCAGCTCAGCAGGAGCACAAAGCTGGGCACTCTAACAGATTGCTGTTGTGAGCCATGAGTACTGATTATTTAGATAAATAGCAGGAGAAGCAGACTTTTCACTCATATCTGGACAGTCTTTCTTGATAAGAAATGTACTAATCCTGTGCCCAGGGTGGTCCATGGGAGCAGGTGTCTGTTGCTTCCAGACACAGAGCAGTGGCCTGTGACTTGCTGAGAAAAACATGGCACAATCTTGAGCCAACTTGCTGCTGGAAATGCATTAAAATTTCTCCATCTATAAGTGTAAGGGTGTGATGCAGGCTGAACCAAGTTAAAAGCTCTTTAAGCAGTGAGCTCAAACATGCTGATTCCCATTTCCAGCCTGTGTTTGGCACCCAAGTCTCCCTTCTGGGTGCCAGCAGTGACCATGGCAGCGAGCAGGGGTGTTCACCTGCCTGAGCAGGAGAATCTGCCCTGGGGTGCCACTGAGCTGTGCCAACACCTGCCTAGTGACTGTGGCACGAAGGTGCTGATGGCACAGCAGCAGGGTTGGCTGTTTCTATGGTTATCACTTTGCAGATGTACTGTCTCAGTGTTCTTCTACGTTATAAAGCGTGTTTGTGAGGGACCCTGGAGACTTTCGGGCACAAGAAATAAAGCTAAAAATTGTCCCATACTTCCCAGCCATTTCCAATTTATATTTAGAATTTGTATAGCGAAAGGCTGACCTGGAATGGTCTCTATTTTCATGGCTTGACCTTTAACATGGCCTCAAATTCTCCCAGGTTCTTCCAAAAGTGTCCCAATGTCATGGCAAAAATAGTAACTCTGGCGATATCATAATAGGGACACAGCAAGTGCAAAACCAGAGGAAAGTCTCCAGATTAATGGTGTCTTTAACAGCAGCTTGGAAAGCTTCCCTCAGGACAAAATGCAGAGTTGATGTGATAAACTGAGCCAGGGTATGAATTCCTTTTGGATACCAGCTCTGAAATGTGCAGCCTGAGGGCTCAATATAAATTACAGTGGGTGCCATTTGGAAACCCTGTGAGAATTGCCCTGTCCCAGCATGGCCATGGCAGTGATGGACACAGAGTCACAGGTTGTGTCCAGCTGGAGCAGACTGCTGTAAAAAAAAAAATCTTCTTCCAAAGGCAGAGGTGCTGCTGCATACTGTGAAGCAAAGAGAGTCTTTGGTGACATCCCCCAAGCACCAGGGCTGCAGAGCTGGCTTGATACAGGAATATATATTTAAAAAATTGTTTAAATGATAGGGGCGAAAAATATTATAAAAAGCAGTGTTTCGAGATATTTTTCACTGTGTCTTTCTTTTTAAATGATAAAAGCTTTCTATTTTATATCATTCTCTTTGCAGAACAGTGAGCCCAGGAAAATGGGCTTAGATCAGGGCTGTGCTAAAGAAGAGTTTTAAATGTCAGGGAGGCCAGTCTTTTTGCACAAGACAAAGCCAAAGCAAAGGCTGGAGATTTCAGACTCCTAAGTGGGAGAAATTTCATTGTGTGAATTATTTTTATATGACGTGTTTTCCGTTATTGGAGTACAAAAATCATAGAATATGCACCAAAAAAAAAAAAAATAGTCTATTTCTAAATGAAATGTAGAAATAACTATACAGCTTTTAGAAAGTTTCATGAGCACATAATGTCCATTACCAGTAGTGAATTTATTTGGGAATTTGGCAAAAACTGACACTTTGAATGTATTGTGGAGTGGATGCATAAACTCTGCTCCGTGGTTCTGAGGGCTGAGCAGGAAAGGGCAAGAGAGGGCCAGCCTGCAGAGCACACCTGTATTCAATTTCTGTTACTTATTACTTAGAGAACAGGAAATGTTTCTTGCAGGAATCTAGCCCCAAGTAAGCACATTTATTTCAAGAATTAAAGTGTATGGGTTTGTGTCTCCTTGAGCTTTGGGCTAACTCACCTCTGTCAGCCATGGCCTTCCATCATAAAAATATATAGAGCTGCTTCTTGGATTTCTGCACGTTTCCCCTGCTCATGTCACATCCTGGCATTCAGGGGAGTGTTTCTCTAGTGAGGTGTTCCTGCAGTTGCTCAGCCCACCTCACCGAGGGCAGCCAGGATCCCAGCACAGGGATATTCAGAGCCTGATGCTGGGAAGCAGTTCCTCCCTGGGAGGGTGGGGAGGCCCTGGGACAGGCTGCCCAGAGAAGCTGTGGCTGCCCCTGGATCCTTGGAGGTGTTCCAGGGCAGGTTGGACAGGGCTTGGAGCACCCTGCTCTTGTGAAAGGTGTCTCTGTCCATGGCAGGGGGTGCAACAAGACAATCTTTATGATCCTTTCCAACCCAAACCATTCGATGTAGTCTACAACCATCTCCCAGGCAAGGAATGGAAGACAGGAGTGTGTGTGCAGGTGGGTGCAGGGCAGAATGACAGCAGCAGAGCAGAGCGGGAGCCACCCTGGCCAAGCAGCCACCCTGTGTGAACAGCACTCAGAGCTAGAGCCACACACAGGACACTGGCACTGCTTTTTCTGTCAGGGCTCGCTGCAGTTCCTTGTTCTTGACTCACTGGAACTCAGTTCCAGCCATATTCAGCTCCTGCCTTTTTATCTCTCATAGGCTTTGGCTTTAAGATTCAGTAGCACTGGGATTCAGAAAAAAAAAAGTTAACAGGTTCACGTGTCATGATAATCGAGGCTCATTGCATTTCTGCCCGAATACTCTTCAGCCTCACCTGAGATAACAGCTCCTATCACTGGACCTGCAAGAGGCTTTTCCTGCATCCTGGGGCCACTTAGCAAATGCCCCCCTTGATAGCCCTAAAGGTTCTTGTGGAGGAAAAAATGAAGCATTTAGATTTATGTTTTTAAAAATACAGAAATACATCAGCTCATATGTACCATTTAACACTTCTGCAAGTCAGTACACATTTATTTTCCTCGTGGTTAAATTACCTCTGCAGTGTGGAAAATCAGAGCTCTGTAAGTGCTATAAAATATTGTTGTACCTATTCGTTTCAGTTCCTTATTTGTTAAATGGCTTTTCCTGGAAGATTCTGTTACTTTTTCTGCATGCATCTACTATTAGCATCAATCCACGGGACTTTTAAAAAAATTAAACATCTCAATTGCACATTCAGGATTTGGAAAAAGCTGAACTTGCTCTTTACATTGAGAGGTATTTTGCATTCCCCTACACAAAATATTAAAATGTTCCTATGTAATTTTTTTTAACCATCACAGCCAGCTCTGCAGAGTTTATTTGTAGCTTCTGCCATTCAGCCATAGGAATAATTAAACATACCTGTCAAGTTAAACTAATGAATGAACTAATGAATAAAGGAAATAATGGTTGATTTGTGTGTAGCCATTCCACTAGAAAAAAGCAAGTGATTGTGAGTTATTTGCCATACATAAATACGCAGTAGATCTTAATGAAATGTTACACTACAAAACATAACTCCTTTAGTCTGGGTTCTCCAGGGCAGCTATTATCCAGAGCCCTCTGAAATTCCTGGCTGTAGTTTCTTGACATTTGTGTACAGTATTCAGTGTTACTTTTGCAGTTTGCAATAAAATAAAAACAAAAGGAAGAAGATAAACAGTTGGCCAGATTTTCCATTTGTTTGGTGTAAAATCTGGAATAAGCCTTCTGAAGCCAGTGGTTGGCCTCAAATAAAAGCAAAGAAATGCCTAGAGGAGAATTGATTATCACATATTGGGTTACGTATTTGCTTATGTATCCCCCAATGGACTGAACAATATGTACCTATATTTGATGGTGTGCATGAAAAGCTCAGTATATTTTTTAAATAGGAATACATGAAAATTTAAGGCAAGGATATGTTTCTATTATGGAACAGATTTCAGGTTGTTTTGACAAAGAGCTGGTGGAACAGGTCAGAGGCACGGAAAGAACTATTTGGAATACTTACTGGAGACAAGCCTTTTGCACTCTTTAGGGGACAAAAAAATCACATTACTTCAACCGTATAAATTTGTAAATAATTCTCCTCCTCCTTGTTCATAAATTCACACTGCACTCAATATATTCCAACAGTGTATTCCTTTCTACCTCCTGTAATTGGTCTTCATTGTGATAGTGCCCATAATGAATTCAAGAGAGATCTCTGTGGCCATCACATTTGCTTTCCTAGGAATGTCATTGTCATGCAGCATTATTATAACATTAAAATAACAAGTTACCAACTTACCACTTTCTATGGAGAAACACCACCTGCAGCGTCAGTTAATTTTATGAATACATTAGTTTGAGCTTTTGCCATCTGTTCTACCCCTTATAATAAATGCAAAAAGCATATATTTCACAATTAACTCATTAAAAGGATATGATTGATTGGAATGCACACGCATGTTCCCTACACAGCGGTTAAGGTGAGATGTGCAGAACTGACCAAGCACAGAGAGACTCAGAGTCATGGCAGAGGACATTTTGTGAGCCAGAAGTGTTTCTCTCTCAACACAGAAGGGTGGCACTGGTTGCTTCATTGTTCTCTTGAGAGCCGTGACCCATCCCTGCAGGGGCTCCCTCCTGGTTCTGCCCAGGGAGCTGCTGCCTCCCTGCCTGAGGGCGTACGATGACCCTTGGGGTTTTTTTCTATTCTCTTCTGAATCACTAACCTCTAAAATCTACCTGCCCTGATCTTGCTGAATAGCTTCTCTTTTCTGTCTTAAAGTAAAAATAAGTGAAAATGTTGCAGCAGCCCTCTTATTAGAAGGCAAAAGTGAGTCAAGGCACAGACTTCTTGTTAAACACAGCATAAAAAGGGTCCTGCTTTATTCCTCCTCACAGCTTAGTCATCTTAACTCCAACTCTTCACTGACTCTGGCTGCAGCAAGCTCCTGCTGTAGGTCTCCCTTGCAGCCTCTGACTGCTGGGTATTTCCTGCTGAACTCTGACTGCAGGGATCGGTTTGCAGCCTCTGACTGCTGGGTATTTCCTGCTGAACTCTGCTGCAGGGATCAGTTTGCAGCCTCTGACTGCAGGCTTTTACCCAGCCAGACTGTGACTGCAGGTTCCAGCCACAGTCAGCCCCAGGCTGACCTCACAGCAGTGATGCTCTCTCCCCAGGATCCTGCTTCGTGATTCTCTCCTTCCTGCTCCTCAAGGTTCCTCCTCCATGATGACCCTGCCCTTCCCAGCTCACCCCCTCTTTTATCTCCCTTACCCTTGTGGGAGCTGTGAATCATGGGGTGAGGCTGCATTGGGTAACTAACAGAGCTGGTACCGATCAGGGCTGAGGTCACCTGGATTCCCTTCTGGAGAAAAAACCAAGAAAGCCCAAAGGCTGTGCAGGCTGGCTTTGGGCAGGCAGGAAGGTGTAGAGAGGAACGGTGTTTTTGTTCGTCCCAGCTGGAGGTGCCTTCCTGCTCGCTCTGTTCCCAGCAGGAATGTCCCAGCTGCTGCAGCCACAGCCAAGGGAAAGCCTGTTAGGAACACGGAGACGAAAACTTGAATTTAATTCAGAAACTGCATTCTTTGAATCAGTTTTTTTCTCTGCCTCCAGTGAATCAGCAGAGCCTTTTTTCCTCTCTGTGCTGCATTGGAGAGATGTGTTCATCATCAGTGTCTTCCTGTTGGTCTGTGGGAGCACAGGATCCTGGGCACAGGGTCTGTTCCCTGTCTGTGTCCTGTCCTTGTATCTCTTCCCTTGCAGAAGAGTTTCATGCATGGCTGAGGGTGAGCAAGGGTTCTGGAATAAAAGACTAATCCTGCATTTTTTTAGAATATGTTGTACAGCAGCAGTGTCTCCTCAGTAACTGTGCTGAACAATGGTGCTCTCTGGCAGTTTATGGGAATTGTCATAAAGTACTGTGGGGTCTAAGTGTTTTTACAGCCCCAAAACTGCTGTGCGTCTCTTCTGACATCATAAGGAATAGTCATTATTCAGAATTATCTTATTGTTAAGAAAGTTTCATAGGATTTTTGCAACAGGTACTGATGCTAAGAGATGCCAGTTCAGCAGTGATCTTATTAGTGTGAGTGAGCCAGTTTCAGTCTTCATAGTGCATTTTTGTGAACACTTGGCATTAGTTTATGTCAGCCCTTCTGGGGACATTTTACAAGGGCATGAAGTGATAGGACAGTGGGGAATGGCTTTAAACTGACAGAGAACAGGTTTAGGTTGGATATTAGGAAGAGCTTCTTCCCTGTGAGGGTGGTGAACCCCTGGCACAGAATGCCCAGAGAGGAGAGGCTGGGGCTGCTCCATCCCTGGAAGTGTCCAAGGCCAGGTTGGACATGGGGGCTTAGAGAAGCCTGGGATGGTGGAAGGTGTTCCTGCCCATGGCAGGGGGAGGAATAAGATGGTCTTTTGTGCCTTCCAACCCAAACTGTTCTGATTCTGTGATCCTTTGGTTCACGTGGTCATGTGGAGGGTTTGGTCCCAACCTGCAGGATATTCCTGTTTTAGGAGAAGGGCTGTTAATGAGAATGCTGCTTCTTGCATTATTCCCCAACAACCTGGGATGGTCCCATGTGCATCAGGGAGCAATGAACAGACATGTGCAGACTAACAACCTGCAAAGTCTGCAGCACACCTGATAAACACAGGGTAACCCCAAAACAATTCCATCAAGTATTTAAACCTGTGCCATATTTGGTAGTGTGATCGGACCATACTTGTATTTTTGAACACGTTTGGGTTTATGTAATCCCCTTTCTCACGTCCCTTGATGAAACACCAGGTGGACAAACCAGCACAGCACGATCTTAAATCTGTTGAATGTGCTAAACTGTGACTTGTACTTCACATGAGATTGATTGCACAGATTGAAAATGTGCCGCTGATTTACCTTTTTTTTAATTTCTTAAATGAAAACATCTGCAATAAGTAGAGTAGATGTCTGCTCTGCTCTCTTGTCCACTTGCATTTCAGGAAGTGTTTGTTTTCATGGATGTCTGTAGTTGTGGGCTCAACTGGCCACAAGGGATCTGTCACTGACAACTTATTAAAAGCTGAACCATCACTCCTGAGGAACAGATTTCCTCACTGTAAAGGTTGCTTTCCCTGGAGTAAAATGTCAGATAAATAAAAACCTGAAACATCTCTTAAGTGTGTTCTACTTATAAAATAGAAGTACATAAGCCAATAGTGTTTAGTAGTGGAGGATTTATGTTTGGTGGCATTTAATATTTTTTAAATTTTCATTTTTCTGAGCTAATCAGAGCTGACTACCTCCATAATAAGGTTATTCATAATTCAGATTTACCCAATTTCTGTATCCTGGATATCCACAGCAGTATATATTGGTTTTAGAATTAATTTTTTGGTAAACCACAGATTTTCTAATATTTCTTGTACAAGTAAGATAAACATCAATACCAATTGTTTTCTCCTTTTCTGGAAATGTATTTCAAGCATTATTGAAAGCCTACACTTCAATTGTTCATACAGTAAAGTCCTACTGCTGATGACAAGAAAGATGAAGTATCCCACACAGGCCTAAGGCATCCTTTCCATCTACTTCAAGCTCTGTGCTGATCATCCCTATGCTTTGTGTCTTGCACAATTTAGTTCCTTCTACAGCCTGCGAGGGGCTTCTCCTGCAGCCATCAGCAATGAGCTCTGTTAGTGGTCATCGGAGGGGTTTGAAGAGTGACATGGAAGAGTTCCCATCAGGAACACGACACAGCTGACACAGGGATGGGAATCCTTTGCACAGGAGATTGAAAAAGCCCAGTCTTTGTGTGTCAGAACTTCAGGCTTGATGGTCACTTTTACAGTTTCTCTTCGATTAGGTAAAATCCAGGAGTCTGGAGATTTAAATTATATATAACTCACCTAAATGGGGCATTGGTGGAATTTTTTAAACAAGATCACAAGCTCCAGGTCCAGAGTTTGATAAAAGAAAACCTCATGCCTAATCCTGAATGGGACCCATTATCTGGGGTTTGAAATCTGCTGCAGAAAGTCAGGGTGACTATTGCTATTTCCAGAGATTACTTATCTGCTTACTTATTTCGCTGAGCTCTGCTCGTTGCTCTGGGCTCGTTATTCTTTTATCCTAATGAAGCACAGATAGATTTTCATGCAGCACCCATGCCTTTGTATGGAGAATAATGAATAGCAGATTTGGCTCTTTTCTGTTTTAATAGACTTACAAGAGTCTCTCTGACAGAAACAAACTCCAGAAAATACCTTGATTTAAAAACAGGCTATGTGGTATTCTTACTGTCCTTTTGATATAAAACTTGATTAAAATGGGATGTGACATCAGTTGAAAAAGTATGAAAATCAAATTTTCTTTATTACGTACGTGTTTAGGCTAACCTATGCCAACAGTTTATCTTTGTATAATTTATGCTGTCTGTGCCATGCCTTAATTTTGAATACATTTGTTGAAGATTTCCTGTAGCATTCATCTATGATTGTCAAAAGAAAGTTTTATTCTAAAAAAAGAGATAGTACTGGTTTTAATTATGAATCTAAATAGCTTCATAACCAGAGTGAACTCTGATTTTACATCATTTTTATGATAGCCACACCATTCCAGGTTTATTGATGTTGTCATTTGCTTCATTAGATTTAATGCAAACCTTTTGTACGAAATTATTCTGGTGCTGTGCTGACCACGGAGGGGTCAGGATGTGTAGTCTCTAGCCAAAACAGCACAGCAATACCATTTCAGTGCAGATTCCATCGAGAAAGGGGGGTTGTAAATACTGTCCGCCAGCAGAACAAAGTTTGCCTTTTCCACTTGACCTTCCCAGCTGGATGAAGTTAAAACCACAGTCTGAGCAGTCTTTTTTTTTTTTTTCACTTTTCTTTTCTCTCCCGCTGTGTTTGGCTTCAGCTCTTTGGTCAGTGTCTCCGTGGAGAGAAAAAGGTGTTTGGGGGTGGGTTTGGGCAGAGCCTGCGGGATCCCTGGCAGTGCCAGGCTGTGCCCGTGGAGATCTCCCAGAGGAGATGCTCTGCAGGAGTGCTGATCTCCCTGCTCAGAAGCTGTTTTGAAGAGCCACTTACTTTTTGTCTTTCAAGACAGAGACATTGGGTTTCTGGGGCCTCCAGTTGTTTTTCCATTTCACTGGGATTAAATCCTGATCTTTCATTTTGTAAATCGGTAACAGTGTGCCTGGATTTGCTGTACTTTTTAAGGTTTCCCTGCCCATGGCAGGGGAGATGGAACTAGGTGATCTTTAAGGTCCCTTCCAACCCAAGCCATTGTGTGATTGTATGAATAAAACTTCTTGAGTTCTTAATTAATACTGCATAACTTTTTCTGGATAACGCAATTATCATTTTTAATCTAACTTCATTTTAAAAAGTGATGCAAACACTATGCAAAACAGGTAGGTAAATGGATCCTTGTTCTCCCAGAAGGCAATGCCTTAGGCTCAAAAATTAATTTCAGTAATTGATTTGGGGACCAGGTTTCCTGCACCACTCTTCCTTGACCACAAAATGAGATGGATGTCCCCCTGCTTTTGACCCCAACTCTTACCTCAGCTGCAGCTTTTTTCTTGACCCACGCCCTCAACTCAGCTGCAGCTTTCTGTGTGAGAGGAGAGCTGCCCATTTAAAACAAGCCTGTGCAGCTTCTTGCCACATTTAGAGCCCAGAAGGGAATGATTACATTTCTCATTCAGTGATTCAGTCTGTTCCATGGCTTTGCTATCCTGCAGTTGGGTGGCTCCATGAGATAAAGTGTAGAAAAACAGCGCCACCTGCAATTCAGTTCAATACAAAATTGATATGCCTTGAAAGAAAATATTAAACTGTAATGGTATAACTGTACTGTAGAGTTTTTTCATCACAAATTGTTTTTATATGAACATATGCTCACTGTGTTTGTACAGCAAGGGATGTTATACAGTCCTTTTAAACAGCTCAGTTGCTGCATTGCTTGAAGATTTCCTCAAAAGGAGCTCAGGTCATGTAAATCCTACATGGATATTAAGAAGATCCTATGGAGGATCTTTGTTTTATTCAAAAAAAGCACCACTGTTTTTGCCTGGATCTGCAGTGTTTCCTTCCTGTATAAAATATGGATCTAAATCTGAGCGAAGCACAGAGGGAATTCCCAGGCACTCAGATGTCTGTTATGAGATTAATAGAAATGAAGTTGATTATCTAGGTGCAAATCTGAGAATGGCTTTAGTATAATAGCTTTGAGGTAGGCAAGAATCAGACCCCTTTTGTTTAAGCCCAGATGACACAGGGTGAGTGGAGCCAGCAGCAGTGGAAAAGGCTGTGAGATGATGGTCTCATTTGTACAGCTGATTGCGGCTGCTGAATATCATTTCCCTCCACTTTTTTTTTTCCTACTAAAGGCCTGTGGTATCTAATTTTGCTTTTGTTTACCCTTTGGTAGTCCCATAAATGTCAGAGAAACAAATGAGAGAATTCCATCTTCATGTGGAAGTATCCTCTGCTCCAGTCTTCTGTGGGTTTTTTAAAAGCTCTTTTTGGAGTTATTTTTCCAACTCATTGAGCAGCACAGTAAGCACTGTGGCAATGTGCATACACAGCTTGTCCAAGGTGCATTTTCACATTTAGGGTTCTTTTTCCTTTCTTTTGTTAGGCTAGGGAAAACAAGGATTTTGGAATTGTTTATTTGAAGGAACAGTAGAGTTTCATAAGTGAACAATCAGTATTATTCCCCTATGTAAATTCTGTATCAATATCCTGTCAATCACAAGCTGCTTACACAGCAGTCATGATACCTTAATGCTAGAATATAGAGTGGTGCTTTTCCAAAAAACCCCTCAGAAAACCCCCAGCCCAAGACCAAACCTCCAAACCCTAGAATTTGACTCATTTAAAGAGATAACAGGCCGTATAAAAGTGTGATGTGGTGCGCAAGAAATCTTAAGGCAAATGATTCGCATGAAGATGCCCGTAAGCAGTTCTTGCTGCATTTCCAGGAGCCCAACATAAAGCGTCCAGCGTGCCTCTCAGGGCAGCAGAACAGGACTCTCCCATACACATTAAAAATGGTTTTTTGTGGCATGGAGTGGGAAAGGGAGCTTTCTGGTGTGAAAATTAGCTTTAGAAATGAGATTGACTTTTTTCCTTTTTTTTTTTTTTT
>WBMY01006641.1:748662-779402 GCA_013397315.1 Donacobius atricapilla
GGCGTTACGGGATACGCGGCCGCTGCCCGAGACAAAAGCTGTTTCAGAGGGGCTCGCTGTGTCAGAGGGAGGAGAGACGGGCGCTTGGCAGGCTTGTTCAGTGCAGTCATTGGCTTCTGGGGTGGATCCTTCTCCGAGGGCTGAAATAACACCACGTTGTGCTCTTCATGTACCACAAACTTTACACGCAGGCTGTTAAAGCTGCAGAACATGCTGAAGAAAAGGTTTTGCCAGTGAAAGGTGACTCTACCAGAGAAGGAGCACGTTAGAGTTAGAACGCTGTCTTTGTAATGTAAATGCAGTATTATCCTGAACTTGGTATCTGAGCAGATAATTTTCTTATTACTAATAGTAACTTGTTCACTTAAAGACCTTTTCTAGAATAAGTTTTTCACAATATGAACTGCTATAAAGCTTTCCCTGTCACCTGAAAGTTAATCCTGCAAAGCTGAGTGTCATTACTCGTGAAAGCACATAATTCTGAGCCGAAATGGGGAGGGGGAAGGACATCCAAAACTCAAACCCTCTCCATCCCCCGAGAGGTGATGGCAGAGCAGCCCCGACCCCGGGCACACCTTCCTACAGCGGCCAAGGCCTGCCCAGGCTGCTGCAGAGCTCGCCCTTAAATTACCTGGCATGAAACAGCAAATGGTGGGTGGGGAAAATAAGCACCTGCCTCAGAGGCTGCCGGCGCCTGGAGCCTCAGCGGAGTCACGACGCTGCCTTGGGCTGCTGAGAGGAGGCAGAGCGGCGGGGGCACGATGGGCAGCGCTGTGCCACAGCACGTCTGGGGGCACGGGATTGTGCCCAGGGCACGATGGGCAGCGCTGTTTCACTGCACGTCTGGGGGCACGGGATTGTGCCCAGGGCGGGATGGGCAGCGCTGTGCCACAGCACGGTCCTGAGCACGTCTGGGGGCACGGGATTGTGCCCAGGGCAGGATGGGCAGCGCTGTGCCACTGCACGGGCTCCCTGCACGTCTGGGGGCACGGGATTGTGCCCAGGGCAGGATGGGCAGCGCTGTGCCACTGCACGTCTGGGGGCACGGGATTGTGCCCAGGGCAGGATGGGCAGCGCTGTGCCACAGCACGGTCCTGAGCACGTCTGGGGGGCACGGGATTGTGCCCAGGGCGGGATGGGCAGCGCTGTGCCACTGCACGTCTGGGGGCACGGGATTGTGCCCAGGGCAGGATGGGCAGCGCTGTGCCACTGCACATCTGGGGGGCACGGGATTGTGCCCAGGGCGGGACCCAGCCCGGCCCGATGCCCCCAGCAGTTCTGCGGCCGTGGCAGCGGGAGCTCAGCCTTCTGCTGGTGGCCGTGTCTGGCACAGCCCCTGTCCCCCCGTGGCCCCCAGGCTGGGACCCTGATGTTGGTCAGGTAGAATGTGTTGCTCATACTGAGCTGGCAGAAGGTTTCTGCAGAGTTTCTTCTCTGGGAGCTTACGTTATCAAGAGTATTGTTTGAATTCTGTAGTAATAGCACTTTCCAGAAAGAGTAACGTGTTACCACTGTAAAATTTTACTTCTCTGTCAGACTGAAAAGTCTGCTGTGTGGTGAAAGAAAAGAAGAAAGAAAAAAAAAAAAACCTGAACTCCTCTAAAACTGNNAACCCGTCACCCCTCTAAACATTGTTTTTTTTTTTTTTTTTTTTTTTTTTTTTTTAAAGGAACTGGTTGTCTGTATCTGCAGAGAGTGAATCAGTCCTCCACTGACGGCAGACTGTGCTATAACTTCCAGTAAATAGGCTGGACAATAAATGGAGCCCTTTTTTGCAATATACTGAGTTCTGCAGGCTCTGCAGAAGTTGCTAGGAATTCATTCCTTCTCCCCAGGATGTAGTAATTGCTGAATTAGTTGATTTACCTCTCTGTTTTTAATTGGTTACTTCTATGCCAGTTATTTTGGGGTGGGAGAAGATGAAGATATATGAAATAGATCATAATCAGTTCTTTAGTGCATTTTTAATTTTCAGCACAGACACACTGCTACAGGAAAACAAAATCAATATTCATTCTAAAAGATGAGAAAACAGATTGATAGTATCTATGTATAAACTTATGTTTCTTGCAGTCACTAAATGCATGTTTTATACTTCCAACATAATCTGAATTTTTCCAATGTTTTTCTTCATCGAAAATCTGAGGATTTAATCTATCAGAATAAATTTGCTGAATGCCCCAGAGAATATCATATCTTTAGTTGTAAAACAATCATAAATATTAAAATTTAAAGCGATCTGAACCATCAAAGAACATTATCAAGTGAAACCAAATTTCAAAATTTCATACCCACTGTGTATTTTATGCACATATATTTTAACATATAATGCAGTATGTGGAAAATACTCAATGATTCTTGCAAAAAAAAAAAAAAAAGTAATTATCTGTTTGTACAGTTTGCCAGAGTACCAAATAATCTATTTCTTCTTTATCTTACTGTAATCTTGTGACCTTTCTGATATTTAGTGTTTCCATTCCTGCACTTTTCTCCTCACACATGGCCTGTCTACAGAATTCTAAATTTTGTCTATAACTCAGGGCAGAGCCTTGCTCAAAAAATAAACCAAGAATATTTTCTTTAGAAATACTTTGGTTTCTGGATTTCACATTTCGTTCACCTTGAACTCCTCAAAAAACATGACTGCGAGGAGCTTGGTGATTCAGTAGCTGTAGGAAGAGAAGGAATTTTGGTGCAGTTATCCTTCAAAATGCAGAGCACGCCGTGACCCGCGTGACTTATTTCTTCTTATCAACAAGTTGTTTTCATTTACTATTCTCATTTTCTTGTTTTGCGTTATAAATACGTTCCTGTACCAACCGATAGCGCGGAGGCAGAGATGAGAACACGCCAGAAATTTGTGCCTAATGGGAGCACTCGGCGTGCTGCAGGGAGCTGTGAACTCCAGCTGCAGCTTGGAGCAGCCCCGGGCGCGGAATGCGGCTCCCAAGGCACGCGTGCCCTCGGTCACTTCCATGCTTTGGAGCCTCCGTGCTCCGATGCCACCAAAAGAGTCACGGATTTTATGGCCTGACCGACGTAGACCCTAAAGCAGGTGCCGAGCGCTGCTGCTGACTCTGAGTTTTGGGTTAAAAGATGTAAAAATGTTGAGTATGAAGTGCTTTGGTGCCTTCTCTTGGTTGTCTTTGCCTGTGTAGCAAGTTGAAAATAATGTCTGAAAAATGACCGGGAGAACCGATGGATTTAAACATCCTGTCTGGTAACACCGCACTGGGGCTGGCTTTGTTCATTCTTGTCTCAGCTTTTCTGAGCAGATTTCCGTAGAGGGCTTGGTTTCTATCTGTTGGTAAAATAGGACATTTTTCTTGTTGACATAATTACTTTGTCCCCCTTTTTTTAAGAAGATAAAACGTATTTCAGTAGGCTTGGTCTTGCATTCCAAGATGTAGAAAAGTGTGCGCAACAATTAAAACAGCAATAAAATGCAAAATGGGCATGTATTCATAAATGAGTGGCAAAAGTTATTAACTGTCTTTTGACTTGTTGGCATAGGAATTCAGAGAAAAGTTGAAGAAAACTCGTGGGAAACCTTTGCTAATTAATTTTTTAGTAGGAGAAGGTATCTGCTCTGCTTAATTTTTACTTACGTCCTGTGGCAATATCTGGCAATAACAGTATTATTGAGAAATACTTATTACTGTAGCTGTAAGTATGGCTGAAGGTGATTAAAAACAACTTCAAAACTAAACCAAAAACCCAGTGTAGTCTTCAGAATGATCAGCTACTATTCCTTGTGGTGTGACCATACGCTGTTCATCTACTTTGTCAGTTAGAAATTAGTCCATGGTTTTATTTCCAAATGCCCAGAATTATGAAGGACATGGGATAAAACACATCTGGGGTTCAGAATTTCACCTCCAGTCTCTTAGGACACATGAATAAAAGAAATTAATTTCAAGATGGTTTAACAAGCTCAAACTGGATACAGTGGTAATACTGAGTGCCTGAGCATGCTATTGTCAGTAGACTGGGAGGGCTGTACCATTTTTCTCAGCAGGAAACAGAACTCAGTTTAGTAAAAAAGCCCATTAATTCATTTGTCATTGTTTTGTCTCTCTGGGGTAACTGGAAAACTCTGCAGTGCCGTGGGAGTTGTACTGTGTGGACAGCACAGAAAGAATTACGAGTTACTGTTGACAACTTAGGTGGAGTATTTTCCTTTTTTTTTATATTGTAGAAGCTGTTTTTCTCCTGCTTTATAATGATAGCCAGAGGGTCCAGAGCTTGAACACATTTTGTTCATTGCATAAGATTTTATCATACCAAGAGCTAATCCTAGGAGGCCTGTGGGTAGTATTCTGTTAAAGAAGGCAAACGGGTTCTTGCTGTACAGAGCTAGAATGATTTGGGGGTTTGTTTGTTGTTAGCCACATTAATTGTAGGTCTTTCATATCATCTGGCTAAGACTGAAAATCCTCCCTGCTGAGTTCCGCTGGCTTTTGGAATGAATGAGCACTGCCTGCCATTGAGTCCGTAGCCGCATGCACTCAGAGATCCCCCAGTCCACTTTGGGGGCTTAGTGTGAAAAATTGTGCCAATTCATCCACAAGTAATAACGAAAAAGTGCAAGTACAGTCATCCAAATATTTGACTTCAGTTCCAAATGAGCCCTAAATATATTGTATTAAAAAAGTAATTTCTTCTGATTGCAAAACGTAATAAAGGGAAAGAAAAATGCACCAGCTTTCCCAAAATCTTAAAGTAATGGGAGGAATTTAAATTGTTCTGTCAGTGTTCGTGTGCAGAACCTTCTCTCTCCGAATGTTTCTGCCACACTCTTCTTCCTGCTCCATGCCAAACCCACAAAGCTCCGAGGGCTGTGCCAGTGTTTTCGGGCTGCGATTCGGCCCCGAGCCGTGGCCGGTGGGACACAGCGGGTCTGTCACACCAGCCTGGCCTGCAGCCCCACTCCTGTGCGCTGTCTGCCACAGCCAGGCATTGCAAGCTTTTTACCAGTGGGTAAAACCGGGATTGTTCCCGCTGTCCTTGTGCGGATTCCGTATGTTCCTGTTAGAAACGATTTTTTCATAAAAGGTTTAGACTGTGCAATTTCTAATGGAGATGTCATGGATGAGTGTGCTTATAATGCACGCTGCCTTTTGTCACAGCAAACTTCTACGAACTTTTCTGGACATGAATCAATATTTTGTGCTACAGCCAAGATTTAATTGTTCCAAGGGTTGCCTCTGTATGCTGAACACTCAGTTATATAGTCAGTTTTACTTATTTGCAAAATGCTATTCTGGGCATGTCTTAACTAGATAGAATATTTTTATTTGCTTTCACAACTTGGAGAGACAGGGAGCGAAAGTCATGACATAATTCTAAATATATGAGATGTCATTGCTTAATGAAAGCCTGAAAATGCCACACAAATGTGATTTCCTCCTCTATTTCGCTGGAAATTACGATTGGTTGAGGCAATCAGGATCAAATCTGAACTCTGTAAATTGTGTTGCTATAACTGATACCAAAATGCCTAAATAAAATAATGAAAATGAGAATTCTTTGTCAAATGATGTGCATAGATAGTTGACTTATACTTGAGTACCGTGAAATTTAAATAATTGCAGTTTTTGATTTACGTTTTTTATGGCTTGGGTTTTAGGAGGTTTTTTTCGGGTTGTTTTGTTGGTTTGTTTGGGGTTATTTTTTTACCTGAGAGTGTTTATTAGCTCAAATGTGTGCAAATTAATAAAAGCAATTTAAACTCTTTACTTATTTCATCAGACAACATTAAAAAATGATACATGTAATAAAAAGTAATGGAAGAGAGTAAGCACTGGCAGTGTATGAGTAGTTGAAGTATGTACCTTCTTGGTGACATTAGGGGAAAAACAAGGAGTTTGGCATTTCTAGGATTATCCAGTTTTCTGTGTTGAGCTTGTCTCACAGACAATCCAGTTATGCCAGAAGCAGTCAACAGTTGGTTCAGCAGTAGAGAAATGGTGTGCCCAGAGTACAGAGGTATCAGTAGAACAAATGGGAATTTCCCTTTCTCTTCACTCCGTTATTTATTAGACTGTCCCTTTATTTCTTCTCTTGCCATTCTTCCTTCCTCCTGTGTCGCTGGCGGTCTGTAAGGGCAGGAGAAATGCTCCCAGAGAACCTGGCTGTGGTTAGTACAAGGTTTCAGTGACATAAACAGTCAGAGATAAGATGAACTACAGAAATGCCTTTTTTGGGCGAACTTTTAGAAAGTGGAGTGCCCCCCCAGTGGATCCTAGGGAAAGGAGATGCGTAATCAGTGTAACGACTTGATGGAGGGAAGATGGGGTGCATACGTGGTTGCTTGATAAGAAATGTTTTTATTTGCTAATGCATGTCCGTGGGAGATCTGGTGTCCCTGCTCAAGACGTGGAAATGAAATCTGAGATAACCTCTGTTGTACAGCAGATTACAAATGGGAGGTTGGGAGTACGGCATGGTGAAAGGAACACTATCCAGATGGCACCACGGTGACAGGCTTTATATCAAAGATCAGCTGAGACAAAATAAGAGTGGCTACGAGAGGGTCTCTGAAAAATCACTGATGCCTGTTACAGATGTAATGTAACTCTCTCTTCATGGGGAGAATGTATTTGCATAAATTCATTGATCAATGATTTTGCTAATCCTGCCGTATTCCAGGCATGTCCTCTCAAATTGATGAACACTTCTATCAGTCCTTGGTCTGGATGCCTAATTATGTTACATATTTAGAAAGATGGATTTTTCCCTTCCTGGAGCATATGTAGTAGTTGAATGCTGTGCTCATTCTCCTTCCCTGCCCCATTAGGTTGGAGGGTTTTTTCCTTTTAAGAATAGCCTGGAGCCATACAGGCTGCAGAATGTATCAAGATAAGAGCAGTGGCAGGTTAGAATTATTAGTTTCATGAATCACTGACCAGCATGCTGTTTGAGGAAGCCCAGTTTTATGGGTTGTGTCGTTTAAGCCTGGTGCTGCAGTCACAGCTCAGAGAGATTGCAAAGTCAAAACTGCAGGAGATACAGAGATTTCTGGCAAACCTTCTCTGCCATGGTATTAATTGTTTCATTTGCATGCTCTGCTCATCTTGTGACCTGCCCTCCCTCCCCTTTGACTAATACAGTTTCTTCGTCAGTAATATAAAAGATGTAGAACAAGCATTTTGGCTGTTGAAAGTCAAATGAATGTGAACGACTTAATCCAGAGGACACTCAGCTGAGTCTTTAATGCTGATGTGCAGCTCAACACCTTAACGAAGAGCTGAGCTGAAGACTAAGATGGAATAAAACTCCTTGCTGCTAAAGTTGAGGTGATGGCACACTTCTGAGGGAACATGACGAGCTCAAGGTGGATGAGCAGTCGTTTTATGCCGTGCTGTGCCGTTCGTTTCTGTGGCTCCCCAGAGCAGCAGGATGACGATGCTCTCTCTGCTCGTGGATCTGGGAGCTGGATGTGGTTCTGTTGGCCCCAGTGCAGGCTCTGTGGCTGGGGGGAGGCTGCTGGCGTGAGCGCCACAGGCTCCTGTGCTACCACTGTCAGACATCCCGGGATGTCCTCAGCCCTCCTGCGACGCCGCCCGGGGTCCAGAGCGCGTGGTGTACGTGGGAACTCCTGCTTCCTCTGGGCTCAGTCACCGCAGCGAAAAATGATCAGTGCAAAAAACAGTTCAAAACACATAACTGTTTCTCTTCTTATTTTCTGTGTGCAACTAAAGGCATTGTTTGTGGCCAGTAGGGGGTAGGTGGTTTGTCTTTCTCAGAGGTTGCTTTTGTCCCTCTGCTGTGCTAAGTACAACATAGACAAAGGCTCGGAGCTGTAGCCAGTCTTTCTTCAGGGGAGAACTCAAGCCTGAAAAGAGAGAGTAAAACTGAGATGGGAGCTCTCTCTACCAGGATTGTTGAGCTCCCAACTGAAGCAAGATGTCAGATATTTTACCTTAAATTGTTGCTGCAGGGACCAGGGTGCTATGTATTACATATTACTGGCATTACCCAATATTTTTAGCGAGGACAATAATACTGTGCCTGTAATAAATTAGAAATCAAATGATTAATATGTATATAGTTAGCTTGGAAGTGCTTGAAAATGAAGTAGATAACTGTATCTGCACCTGAAAAAAATGCATTAGTAAAACCTGCTTCTGATCTAAAGATCAAATAGTGGTTTTTTTCTTGCTGTTCAGAAGGTGATGAATATAATGTAGGTATATATGTTTGTATATGTGATGATGAGAGCATTTTAATAATAAGGTTAAATCAAGAAAAACATTTTTCAAAACTTAATAAGATTAACATAAATTAGATTTTATTTACGTAGCTTATCTAGTCCTGCATTTAAGAAAAAAGAAAATTAAAGAGCTGCTTGAAAGATGGAAGTGTAAAATAATGTCAAAGTCATTTGAAGACAAATAATTACAATTTCTATGTTAATTAAGTTATCATAAATGAAGCAGTTCCTTGTTAATTGGTTCAATATTTCTGAAGCAGAATTACATTGCTTACATTTCTCTTTTGGGGTGAATAATCTGAACGCATTGGTTTTAGTCTTTACAAGTGATGGTTGGCCATGCTTGGGGACATCTGCACATCCTTAGAAACAGATCTAAGGATACTGTAAGGCCATCCAGAAACCTTTGTTATATGATGTACCATGTTGCTCGAGTGTTTTAGAGATACCTGAGAAAACAGCTTGGTCGGTTGGAAAAAGCATCAATGAGCACGTAAAGCCATTGATGGAAACGACGTTCAGTTGTGCCTTTTTAAAATTGCCCGTATCCCCCTTGTCTTCTCAGCGCTGGGTGGGGTGAGGCTCCTTGCTCTGAAAGCACCAGACTGTCGCTGGCAGTGGCGTTTTTTGAGGGTAAAGAGAGCACAGTGGAAGCCAGGCTGGCGGCCGTGCTGGAGGGGCGAAGCAGCGCGGCCTGGCAAGGTGTGTGTGCGCCCCCAGCACCTTGGGCTGTGCCTGGCACCAGCGGGGCTTTGCTGGGAGAAGGGAGTGCGGGGCAGCGTCCCTGGTCGATGGCTCTCAGCCATGGCCGGCCCTGGCTGCTGCGGTGGGCGAGGTGCCGCAATGCAGCAGCTCTGCGACGGCGCTCCGGAGGCCGCCAGAAGCCCCCGCTGGTGCAGGAGGCGCTTGTGGGCTGGGCGGGCTCTGGGGAGGGGGAGCCCACGCCGCAGCGCCCACGATTCCTACTGGCTCCTTGGGCAATTCCAGCGGTGTCTTAAAAGGGTTGGGTCCATCTCGTCTGCGAGACATCCCATCTGCCCATCCGCGGGAAGGGCGTTCGGAGCCAGGTGAGGCACTCCAGCCGAAACGGGTAGGACAGACCATCCACAATGGCAGGTAGATTTTCTTTTGGGTGCATTCAGAGAAACAGCCATGTGTGGAGAACGGTTGACTCCTTTTCTTTAGCTACTGCTCACGCTTGTAGAATATTCCTGAACAGATCAAGGGTGCGTCGAATTTTTTTTTGTGTATGTTTTATTTTGTGCTTTTTCACTCTGCGGATTGGAGGCGAATGAAACACCGTGAGTATTTGCTATTCAGATTGTTATGGTTTCTTACGCGTATTGCATGAATGTAACCAGGTATTGCTTCTCATGGGCAGGTGGAGTTTGGGAGAAATGTAAAAATTGGAAAGATAGGCATTTTTAAACATATTGACCTTTTTTTGTGTGATGCGCACAAACACTGTCTAATGCCTTATTAAAATAAAATCCTGATGGAAAGCAGATCCCTTTCCAGCTTCACCAAGAAACGTAATTGCCCTTGTCTAGAAACTACATGTAGTCGTAGGTCTTTTGAAGCGTTTCTTTCCTCTATAAATGTAATTTCGCCTTAACAACTGCTCATATGTGCAAGTCTAAACTCACAGAATGTGTGTATCACACATTCCCTGTTTCATTCATGTGGATTTATATTAGCCTGTATTTCAGCCTTAATTTCCAGCATGGATGAATTGCAGATAGGGGCATCACAATACTATTAGAATATAAAATTATTCCACAAATACCTTCTCAGCCTCTTGCGCTTTGGGGAGGAAATGTTGGAAGTTAAGGTGAAGAGTTTTCTCTTTAAAAGATTTGCTTGTCTTCCTTCCTCTGCTGCCCAAAGCCAGGAGTTGCCTGTGCGGCTGTGTGCCGCGCCATGGCCATTGTCCTCTCCCTGGAGCTGTGGAAGATCTCTTCCTGCTGCTCTCTCCCAGTGGGAATGCCAATGGCCTTGGGAGCTGAGGGGCAGCTGAGACACTGAAATCTGCGTGGCTGCTCTGGCCACAGCAATAAAGGGGTGTTATTGTGCCTGCAGGACCTGCTGGTTCTGCTGCGGGGGGAAAACCGAACCCGGGGGTTCTGGCAGCCCCCTCTCCATGGATTTCCGTCGCCACCTCTTAGGAGGCGTTGGTGGAACCTTTTCCGCCGACGCTTGGCCAAACTGCCAGCAGTGCCGTGTCACCCTGGGGTCAGTGCTTGTCCCTCTCGGCTCCCGGCGGGCAGCGCGGGCCCCGCAGGCTCCTGCAGTCCCGCAGGCGCTGCCGCACTGCGGCACTGGGCTGGCACAGGGACCATCCCAAGGAGACTGGGATTGCCACAGAGCACCGACACGGGATGCAGAAGTCCATTTTTGTCACTGCCTCAGAAAAGGCAACTAATTTCTGTCTGCCATCGGAATGGCTTTTCTGTTGGCGGTGTGTTACCGGGAGGAGTATGGAAGGCTGTGTTCACTGTGGGGAGAAGGCTGTGAGAATACAGGCGGTTTCCACAGAGCTGTAGCATTCAGGCTGCAGTGTACTCAGGACAGGACAAATTAAAACACGCCTTTGAAGAATGATACCGTTCCTTTCTGATCCCGTGTTAATCAATTTCTTTAGTCCTGTAAGGAAATGGTAACACTCAGCTGAGTGAATGCTGAAACATTTTACCTTGGAAATCTCCACCATTAAAAGCCTTCAGCCTGAACAAATGATCAAAGTTGGTCACTCCTTTCAAATTTTGGAGTTGAACTGTGTTAGTTTGAATTGGATTGTGTTTATAAAGCTGCTTCAGAAAGGACTAGCCTGAAACGACTCTTTAGGCAGGGACCTGAGAAACTGCTTTATTTTGCTGAGGAGCTGATGCAACAAATATAAGGTTTGTATAATCTGACTTTGTGTGGTTGATTCTTTTCATCTTTTCCATGAAATCACTTTGGTAGGCTTTCAGACCTCTGAATGCATTGAGAACCCAGTCCTGTTTCCATTGATTTTGTCAGGAGCAGCACGGAATCCATAAACCACCGTTCCTGACATGCATGCAGCTGAGTGACATCAAAATGTTTGGTATGAGAGATTTCTGTATAACCTAAAAAAAAATCCCAAAACCATCTCTGCTTAATACTGAATTTATATTAAAGTGAAATAATTGTATTATAGGTTTATTGTATTAATTTATTGAACAAGAGGTTTTCAAATGAACCTACAAAACAAAATTCAGGGGAGTTTAAATGAAATGCAATTACATTTTTGATTTCCGTGGTTTCTGCGAAAATCTGCGCCTAAATAAATGGATTGCAGGGACTAGATTCACTCCCTGCTGAAATCAGCAATGGGATTTGCTCTAACCTTAGCAAACATTGGTCTGGGTATTATGACAATGGGACTCATTCTCAGTGGTTCTAGGCAATAATATCAGCTCTAAAATTTGGTACCATAGAGAAACATCAAAACCATCCTAATGATGCAAAAGATTTACTCAGTGTTTATAGAAATACTTTTATTTCTTTTAGTCCAAACCAAAATTCTGATTGTAATTGGGACTTAGAGTCACAGCAGGCATTCCCAGTATAGTGTACTGAAAATTGTGTAGCCTTTGGGCAAAGACCTGAGAAATTTTCTTGATTCAAAAAAGAAAAAGAAAAAAAAAAAAAGCACCAGTGTTTCATTTGCTATTTTTGAGTTTAGAAGAAAAACTCACTGGAGAATCCTTCATTCAAAAATAAAGCAGTGGCAGAATAATTTCAGCCTGCATTCTCTTGTCTTTGCAGCAATGCTTTTATATTTTAATTCAGGCTGAACGGAATTTGTATTTTCTGCCTAGAATTAAAGTGCCATGTAAAAGATTGAAAAGCTGATTGAAACTTCTCTAAAAAGGTTTTTCAACTCTCACTAGGCATAAATGTTAGCAAGAATTGGGAGATGCAAGTGGTACATGTATTTTGTACAGCTGATAGAGGTGATTTGATTGTGTGGGAAAATAGCAATGTCTTTCTGTGCACAGAAAGAGCAACTTCCTCTAGGAGAAGCAATAAGACGTTTCATCTAAGACCATCTGAATGACATTCTTGATTTAACATCTAACAAAGCACACAATCTAAATTTGTACCCACTTCCTCTGTATAAACTTCATTATATTTTCTTTTACCTTATCCTGTTCTCTGCTTTATCTTGTTTTGGAGTATTTTATTTTTTGGGTGTCGGCGTAAGTAAGTAAATTCAGGCGTAATGATGTGTATGTGCATATCTAACATAAATTCATGGCTAAAGGTAACACCAGAAAGGTTTGGCCATATGTCACCAAAATCCTCATGCTAGATTTTTTTTCTGGCCTCTTGCCCATTTCCACTGATTCCTGCTCTCAGTCTCTTTTGCTGGATCGCTTGCCCAACATTTTCTTGCTGCAAGTCCACTTTTTCCCTCTCCCATGCTCTTAACCTCAGCTCCTAAGCTTGCCCATCCCAGAGGCTCCAGCCAAGGCACAGCCAGACTGCAGGAACAATTAATGCAGTAATTACAGCATTTAAGTTAATATGCCCTAAAGTTATCACTGTGGGCAAATGTGGGCATCCTCGCCAGGCTCTTGCCAGGTGATAAAACAGGCATTTTAAACAAATAATCTGTTGTTGTAATAACTCAGTTTCCCTAAAGCATGATGGTTTTGAAAGGAATCTCACTTCTTCAAGGGGAAAAAAAAATGTGCCTTAAACATCTGGCCTTTATAATAAGCTTAAATGGTTAAAATCTGACAGTTACATGCAAATTAAAATTAGTCACAGAATGGGAAGAACCAAGCAATTCTAGCAGTAAACACTGTCGGCAGTTTTGTGCATAACTCTGTGCTAAGCTTATTTACTTTTTTTTTTTCCGTAGAGTTATAAAATGAAGATTTTCTTTCCTCTGTATCCTTGAGATACTCAAATTTCTGGTGTTGGATTCCCAAGTTAACGATGCTGGAGCGTCTCACGTTGCTGTGATGAGAACATTTGTGAACACATTGTCAAAAGATTAATACTAGAACAGAAACCACAAATTGGCAACCAGTTATTTTTATTTCAGTGGCTTCTCCATGTCACCTGGAGACTATTTAGACCATTATTTGCCTGGGCTAACGTTGTGTTTAAAAATAGCACTTGTCTGGTGCCAGCTCATTTTAGAGTTGGGTACAAATATTGAGACAAACCCCCAGCTGTTACTGCTTGTGCTGCTAATTTGAGGTGTCAGCTCAGAGCTCTGCTGCTCCATGTCAGTGAATAAGGCCCCTCGTGAGATCATTATGTTTTCTAACAGTGCCGAGGAACGGATTAATCAGTGCAGCATCAGTTGCTTCCATTATCTGCCCACATGGTAGTTGTGGGCTTTAACTTAAACAGTCTGTGGTGAGATCAAGGGATTGAGTACAAGAGGCGCTCGGGGCTCACCACAGCTCAGAGGAGGTGCAGTTGAGTTGTGGGCATTGCCTAACAAGCAAACCTTGCATGCCTTGAAGGGTGAGGGTGACTGCGCTCAGTGCTGAGGGATGGAGTGCCAAAGCCACTTCGCTTTTCATCAGAGGCCATAAGAAACAGCAAATATTTAATTCAATGCAGATTGCTCCTGACCTGTGTGAAAAACAGCTCTTTGCAGCTATTGGAAATACGGCTCCTTTTGCCCTGCAACCTGAAAGTTAATTACAAACATTAATTATGGCAGCCTGTGAAACTCAAGTCTTGGGATTTATTACTAAATATAGATTTAGATTCACTTTTTGGAATTGCTGCTGTTAGTTTTATTGGGTGCTATATGAGGGCTGCAGGGGGTCAGAAGTTGTCATCTCCTGTCCCTCCTTGGGGCAGCCCCATCGAATCCAATGCCCTTCCTGACAGGGATTCATTTAGTATGTTCTTACAGGCTTCCCTGCCAATGGCTGCACACTCTGTAACAGCTCTTTTCTACATTTTTCCTGTTCTAATTTAAGAAACGTTTTCCCTATATCTGTTGAAAATCCCTCTTTCTGAAGTTTCAACCTGTTACTGCTTTGCTTAACCCCTGTGGGCATAAAAGGAACAGAGGATGTCTTTTTCCTTTGCAGTGGCATTTTACGTAGTTGAATGGAGGTTTAAAAGTAAGTGATGTGAATCTGCTGACACAGAGGTGTAAGGTAATGGCACTGTTAGTGCTAAATTATGCTGCTGGTGCAGCTCCCAAATTCATGTTCCCTGTCCATATTTCAGACAGAGCCGGAGATCCTCCTTTTATGTGCATAAATACTGATGGTGATGTCTAATCCTGCATAGGCTCAACAGTTTCAGTCCACATGTACAATGGGAAAAGATTCCTTCACTTCTCTTTGCCAACACCACACACAGACATCCCCCAAAGCTTTGAGGTTTTGGGTAAGTCGTGTCTCTGGCACTGCCAGGGACAGAGTGGTGGCGTCTTTGGAGCTTCACTGGAAACTTAGGTGGAGCTGTTCAGCTTGCTGACTTCGTTTTTTGTTGTTTTGTTTTGTTTTGCCTCATTCCACTCACTTCTGAGTAGAAGTAACACTATCAAAAAAACTCTTAGCATGAGAGGCTTAATTATACTTGGAGATGCCTTGGTTAAATCTGAATGAATTTCCTGGTCTCACTGGAGATCGGAGCTGGGAGCCATGGCAGTGGTGGGAGAAGCAGCAGTCGGGGATGTGACAGTAATTCACTCCTGGGAGCGTTCCCAGCCTGCTACACACCATTTGTAGCTACCCACTGCATGCACATGGATAATAATCTTGCATTAGGCCCAATTACATGGTGTTATGGACACACAGCGCGGGGATTACACACCCAGCCAGGAGCACCCCATGACAGAGCAGGGGGATAATTGGAGAAGACAGAAGGAGATGTTAGTTGTTCGTGCTCCCAGTGCTGCAGGGCCTGGCACAGCTCAGCTGCTCCAGCCTGGTCCCCTTTGCTTCGCTGCTCCATTTCAGTGTCTCCCTTTGAAAACCCAGGT
Organism: Donacobius atricapilla; assembly: GCA_013397315.1. Lineage (NCBI taxonomy): Eukaryota > Metazoa > Chordata > Aves > Passeriformes > Mimidae > Donacobius > Donacobius atricapilla. Next base: position 763,872 of record WBMY01006641.1, read on the forward strand.
TTATCACAGGGGGAGGTAACCCAGCACCACCTTTTCACAATGTGTTGAGAGAGTTTTGGGTGGGAAGGGGAACTGAACATTGTTTTTTTACTTAGTGTGAAGCCCACAGACACTTTCAGCCTGTGTTACCAAAGAAGGGCTGGAGTTTATAGGATTCCTGATATCGAATCCTGTGTGTTAGAAACCTGTAAAGAATCTACACTGCCCAAACACAAAAGGCATTCAAACCCAGCAATAATCCAGTACATGAGATGGTGCCTTTGCAGATCTCTTTCTCTGTTTACCTATCGGTAAATGGGTCTGAATTTTTCCTTCTCACTGAGAATTTTTCAAATACTGTGCTGTCCTGTGGTCAGCCAGATGTGACACAGAAGCAGCCTGGTGTGGATCAAAAACCTGAATGGCCAGCACAGCAGGCCTCTAGTAACTATTGGAGATGCTTATTAAGCCTTGGGGGAAAGTGTTTTCTCAATTCAAATTCAGTTTGAATTAAAATTTCTCGGTTTGATTAACTGTTTTGCTAATCAGCTGCAGATGTAGAATGAGAAGGAAACTAGTCCCTGTTACTGACAAGTAGCAAAGGGCATCTGCAGCATCCAACAGGTGCCCCTTTCTCCCTTGCCCCTTTCACTGGAATCTGTTCAGGTTGAAAGAAGCGTCACTGTGGCTATTTTACCATACTGAGGCACGTTGTAAAAATGCCTTGCACTTACAAAAATGAACATCTGCATAGTTTATTTTTTCCTTTTGTCAATGATCAACTAGGATACTAGAGGTTTTCTTAAGCTGGGATGCAGCAGCTGGTATTGTCCTTAGTGTTGTGTGTTAAACAAAAAAACAACCCTGCCGTGTATTTTCCCACTTGAAGTGTGACTGGAGAGCATTAGGACAGTCACTTTTACTAAACAGTTAATGTTTCAGATATTTCTGTTGTGTTGTGTAACGTTTTCTGTCAGAGAAGATCTGTTTGGTACTAAACCCGATTAGAGCGCGTGGCTATGTTGTCATGAAGGTATGATTTCAGATGAAAAAGTTGTCAGGCATTCTGATGTTTATTATATGCTCTTAATTACATTAATTGAATTCTAAGTAAAGGAAGCAAAATCTCTCTGTAGCCTGTGATTTACAGAATTGAGATTGAATATTGACCTGGCAGCTTGGGATTTCTGCTCTCTGAATTACTCCAAGGGACCTGAAAGGGTGCTTAGAGTTTCTGAGTTTTTAAAATGAAATACTTGCACTACTAGTAGGGTTCAAAATTTAAGTAGTGTTCTTTTTTTCTCAAGGCCTCTGCCATAAAAGTTGTGTGATTTCTTCTAGAATTAGGAGTATTGGTTTTTTCTGACTCTAATCAGTCCTGTGCAAGGTGGAGAAAGACGTAAAGGGTAAATATTATTGAAAAAACCAGAGACATGCCACCCGTTTCTGCAGGTTAGTAATTTTAATGATGTAATTACATTGAGTCTGGAATTACCAGCTCGTTGTCAGGGAACTGCAGTGGCGTTCATGAATTTGGAGCAAGTCAGAAGAGAATAAAAATGCAACTGCATGGAATTAAACTTGCACCAAAAGTTTGAGGAAGGAGATAAGTAATTGTTTTCAAATCATGACAGGATTGCAGACTGAGCACTCTTTCCTTTAGGAAAATCCTGATTAGTAGGGGCTATAAATCAGCCTTACTGTTCAGAAGGAGGAGGGCAGCTCCACGCGAGCCTGTAGCCGGTTTGGGCGCCTGGCAGAGCAGTGATTGAGGGGAGCAGCTCCTCTGGGGCTGTAAATTGGAGTCAGTGGGACTCTGACAGTTCACCGTGGTGGAGGATGTGCCACCTCCAAGACTGCTGAGCTCACGTTATGCATCTTCCAAGCAGTCCTTGGAGGATCCTTAGGGCTGCTGCAGTCTGCTTCTGCTTACCCTGCAAGATCTGACAAGGATCACAGCCCAAGGTGGGAAGTTGGCTGGCATAAATAATATTGTCTATAAGCCCAGTTTCCTGAGTCAGCATGTTGGGTGTGAATAGTTACCAGGGAGAGGACTTCTAAATGAGAGGACAGTGCTTCTTCAAAGGGACGTGTTGCCTTCTGGAGAGGTGGGAGCTTTAAGGCTGAGGACCACTCGGCAGAATATGTATCCCCATAGGATGCTCCGTATGATGGAGGAGTCAGAAGATTCTGGAATACCTATTTCTCACAGCGTCCTGGTATTTACGAATCCCTTTCTGTGGATTTGAATTTTGGGTGGATCAGTCCGAGGCTGGGACCTTGGAGCAGCCAGCAGACAACTGGAGCATCATTTATTTTTTTCCCTTCATGTACTAAGAATGCTGCTGTATAGTGGGTTCACCCCTGTCAGGACACATCTCTTAAAAAATCATTGCTGGGAAGGAACCGTGTGCGTGATGGAAAGCTTTGCAGGATGTCTCTAGAGCACATCTCTACCTGAGCACGTTCCCGTTGCAGAGTTCCTGCTGCCTGGGAGCTGAGTGCTGTGCAGCCAGAGCAGCAGGGTTAAATTCCTGCAGCTCCAGCTGGGCTCTAGTGCAGACAGTTCACTGGCAATTAGTGCCCTTTGCAGTGTTTGGCCTCCTCTGTTCTGAAATAATTGCTGTTATCATAGATGTTTTATTGCCTTCATTATGGTTAACATTTAAATATCAATGAAATAGTATTCTACTAAGTTGTCTGTGCAGTAGCTGTCTGCTAGAGTTATCCCTGAAATTTGTGTTTAAGGAGAATATTAATTCAGCACTGATTTAGGATTCTTAGAAGGAGCGTTATATATTTGTCAACGAACATGGAAAACCTTTGCTTATTTGAAATTAAGCCAGTATTTGAAACCTTTGCAAAACCTGAGCCACTCTCATATGATATCCTGTGAGCAGAAATGCTGTGTGATACATTTCAAGAACTTTTTAAATATTTTTGAATCATCAAGTCAGACAGTAACGGGTGACCTTTCTGCATGCAGATGAATTGCACTGGGAGACAGGGATGTGTTCTCTGCCCTCAGTGCAGAAGGAAGCTCACAGTCACAGCCTGTTCTGCCAGAATCCAATCCACATCCTTTAGAAATCAATAGAAAAGTCTCTCTTGAATTCCTGTGGCCCCCACTGACTCCTGTAGTGCCATGTGTGACTGATTCAGGCATCAGCTACATCTGTGATTTAATGTTTGTGAGCTGGCTTTATGTGTGGCTTTTATTTCTCACCATCCAAGTGCATAACTCATTTTAAAGCAACAGACAACTAAGGCAGAGGGTTGTCTCGGAATTTTACAGGAAAAAAATGGTGGTGCAATTATAAATCCCATTTCTGAGCCCTGTTTGAAGTTCCCACCCTGTGAAGAGCAAACACATAGAGGTACTGAGGGGTGGGTGTGTTGATGTATATATTCATGCACTCTCAGTGGGTTTGTTCACTTTCTGGAATTGTTGTTCAGGCTTGTTTTTGGCTCACTGACCACAGAAGACTTTGGTTAAATCACTGGGTAAATAAGGTAATGGAGCACTAGGAGTTGTATGACAGAGAGGTTCATTTTGCAGCCTGTAATCTGCCCCAGTGGGACGTGAGCTGTCCCTGGGACCCTGGCAGGGCTGAGAGGCAGAGCGTCCAGCCCTGCCCATGGACACTGGTGCTCGGCGTGCTCGCCGCCAGCACTGCAGCCACGGCACTGCACAGCCCTGCAGGCTGGCAGGCACAGCTGCCAGAGGGGCTGGCAGCTCCAGGGCCTGACTTCCAGCTCTCCTGATGAAGTGGAGCACATCTTCATCTCGCCCTTAAAATTTTTAGTAGGCTGCCTTTGAGTCCTTGCATATTGAGAACCCGAATCCACAAACCCAGTGGTTTGTACACCCATTGGTCCCAATACTTGGCTGTGTGTTTCTTGTCCAGTTTTTTATTATCTTTAAGTTCCCAGAGGATCTGGAATGAATACTAGATGTTATACTTATGTTATCATGTGCTAAGACTGACAGCTCTTATCAGCCTGGTGTGTGAACATGTGTGACTCGACTGATACAGATACCTGGCAGCGAATCTCACATGCAGATTCCAGTTTTTGAAAGCTCTGCTTTTACTGACATAACTCTGCTCCCAGATTTGGAAAGGAAGGGTAATTTTGCTCTGCTGGTGCAGTTTGCTGTCATGGGGATGTCAGCCCCCAAGCTGGCTCCAGACTGCCAGTGCATCCATCTGGTGCAGCACTGTGCTGGAATACCAGCTCTGATCCTGCTGAGAGACTGCTGGGGCGCTGTCCTGCCAGGATGCAGCACAGCAGCAGCAGCAAAACAAGCTGCCAGTGTCAGAGCTGCTCCCACCCTGCTCCTGAGTGTGCCTGTGCAGAGCCAGGCTACCCTGCAACCTCCTGGCTTTGCCCGTGTGTGTGTATGTGTGTGTGTGTGTGTCTTCCTGTGTACCCAAACCCCAGTCTTAATAGGGGAAAATCTAATTAGCTGTAATCAGCTGATGTTTTAGATGATGGCTCTGCCAAGGGATTTCTAGGCAGAATTGTAAAAATGGGTTTTGAATTGGCAGATGACCAAGAAAGAAAGTTAACCCCTGGAAGACTTTTCTAGAGCTTTTGATTAAATGTCCTATATGAATACATGACATTGGAATAGCCAAGTAGTTCAGGGAAGGCTGAAGTGCCATTAGGTTGCTTCAGCAGGTATGTATTTATGTATTCTTCAGCACCTAGATTAACACACAAAAGCACTGTCTTTGCCGAAGTGACCCTGTGGGGTTCTGTGGCCCTTGTAGAAAGCTGAGGTTGCTCCCTGCCCTGGTGCTGTGGACGCCACGTTTCAAACAGGCAGTGGCAGGACTGGGACACTGAGTGCTCACCAGCCCTGTCCATCCTCATGACAAACTGGGCTACTGTGTTTGCAGCTTTGGCGCACTTGCAGCACGGCAATTACGCCCTGTTGAAGTGCTTTCCATTTCCCGTGCTATCTTGATAAACTTCATAGCTTCTAATTTGCTGGAGAGTCATTGATATAATTAGGAGCTACACAAACGGGAGCAGCACACTCAGCTGATGGTAATCTCAGTTCATTCTTCCTGAGGAGCTCGAAGGGGGTCCCTCAGCAGCCGAGATTTTCTCTTCAGGCTCTGCTTTGACAGAGCAGCAGCAATCCTTCCGTGCCTGGGTCAGGACATGCTTTATTACAGGCAGCTCCACTAGCCATATATTTTTTCCTGAGGAAAGGGAGGAGAGGGAGCCCATCCATCCGTGTGTTTCCGAGGAGCAATGGGAGCTGTCTGTCCGTGTCAGCACGCTGTGCTAACAAGCCTGTGAGAGCCAACAGCTCTCTTTTGGTCACAGCACTTCAAAGTCCTTCAAATTGCCTTTAAATGCTGTGCCCAAGTCTGATGTGCCCGCACTCAGGCTGCACTGGGTTTTCAAACAAAGTGGCAGCTGAACAGACAGGTCTGGATCTGTTCCAGTAGTTGATAAGAACTCATCCTCTCTACCCCTGGTTACCCAGACGTGGTAAACAGTGACCTCCAGCCATCCCGATGCTGCTGTTGGTTGCTTTCCCTGAGCAGTCTCTTTCATGGTGTGTCACAAATTGTCACAGCTGTCGGGGAGTGTGTCCCGCTTCTTGCCAAGAATTTTAACTGGTTGTTTCTGTAAATGGTGTGTTGGTGAAGAAATGGAAATAATGGATTAATCTTTTAATCTCTCTTCTTTTTCTCTCCTAACAGTACCCTCAACAACAACAACATCACTCGAATTCCTGTTACCAGCTTCAATCACATGCCAAAGATCAGGACCCTGTGAGTAGGATATTCCTATATTATAATACAATCCTGATGCTGTAAGCCAATTTTTTTGACTGTTTGTCATGTGTGATAATCTCATCTCAGTCCCTCAGGCTGCCCCAGGGGCCTGGGTGGCTGCAGGGCTGCAGAGTGCAGGGCCCAGGTAGGGTTATGAAGGGGGCTGGTGCCCACAGAGCCCCGAGAGCTACTGTTCTGGATCTGCCCAGCATTAAATAAAAGCCATTTTTACCAAGATTTTGAATTTACCTGGAAAATTAACTGGATTTTTTTCCCCCCATGGGAAAATCTATAATGTGAAATGCATTCCAAGCTGGAGCATCAGCAAGATCATAAAAACTGCTCAGATGGATCAAATTATTGAATTTTGTTAATATCTTGTGTTTAAATCCCATTTATTCTTTTCAAATTCAAGATACTAATTTCTGTAACAAGGCATTTTTAAAGAACATGAGAAAAGCATCTTTCCAGATACTTTCTGAAAGAAAATGTCACTTATTCTGATGGATTTTTTTTTCTAAAAGCTTCTCCTATATCACATCCATTTGTTTTCGAGCTGCATGCCATTGCACTGGGAAAGCTCTGTTTTTTAGTAGATCAAAATACAAAGACTGTGAAATTAGACTAAGCATTTGTATAATTCAGCCATAGCCTACCAAAACCATTTCCTTAAGTAAATTACTTCTTTAAATTCCTTTAGGGAATACACAGCTTCAGGAAAAATCACGTCTAAACAAAGCACCCCTGTTTTTCCTCCAGATTCTCAAACTCATCCAAGATGTATTTAATTCTAAAGGCAAAGAAAGGGGAATAGTAGCTAGCCTGAAAATTTTCTGTGCCACTGAAAAAATACAATACTTCAAGAATGCTATGCATGATTGTGTAAAATCCTATTAAATAAATTAACAGAACTGAAGAAAAATGGCTCTTACTTATGTCAATCTCTGTAAGATAACCTCTGAGTTTAATTTGCATTTTTCATCAAATGATGACATTATTAGATCTTAATGTAAATAATTAAATGGAAAAGAGATATTTGTCTTTTAGAAGAGAATGGCTAAAGAAGATAAAGGTGTAGAGTTAACGTTCCTGGAATTTTGCCTTTTCTTATTCAGTCACAGTGGTCCAGAAAATTTGCCTGGCTTTTCCAGATTAGCCAGTCTTGTCTGTTAGCAGAGCTCAGTGCCTTCTGCCATTTTCCTTTTAGTTTAATTTCAGAGATGGCTTTGTATATAGCTCCCTAGAGACTTACACTGACTAATCCCCCTCTGCTGTAATTAAGGGAAAAAAAAGAAAAGGAAAAAAGGGAAGGAAGTCATAAATAGGATTTATAAGGGGAAGCTTTTCTCTTGAATTCTGAGAGACATGTTTTATAGAACATGAATGCTGCCCCACTCTAAAAGGATTTGCTTGAAATGTAATTTAGGGTCTATGGATAAAAGGACAACTTTAGCAAACTTGCATTTGTATTCATTCACCTGATTTTCTGTAAAGTCAGTTTGATCAATATCAAATGACAGATTTCAGTCTCCAAAGACTGCCAAGTAATACACAGTACCTCTAGCAGGTCAGCATAGGAATTTGTATGAAGATACTGCTTGGGGGAAGATGTTAATATTCTCTAGAGTTTCTTGTTGGAAATGCATCATTAATGATGTTCCTCACAGTTTGATGAGTCTACTATTTTCTTAAAAAATAGTCATTAGTGTGTCCACCTTCTCAAATAGCCTCACACTTAGATGTGGAAGTTTTTTGTAGGAAATCCCTGGTCTGAATGTTCCCTAAGCAGGGATGAGCCTTTTTTCCAGTCAGCTGAGGTTCAGTGCCGTGTGCACAGTGTTTTCCTCTGTGTCTCTTCTACACTCTGGTGAGATCCATTCAAAGGACATTTGGGGATGCTCCTGCTGCCCTGTGTGTGCTGATGGTTCTGTGAATAAACAGCTTTTCTTCATGGCTCTCAAAACAATCTGCCTGCTGTAGAATGGAGAAGAAAATATCAAAAGTATATTAACCTTCAACATGAGCACTCAGGGGAAAGAAAAAAAGGGTAAAATGCCAGGAAGTTTTGATGCATTCGAAGCATTGAAGAATTCTTTACTAAAATCAGCTCCTCTGTGCTAAGACTTTTTAGTTAAAAGTCTTTCCTGTTCTTAAGTTTAATTGATTTTTAGCCTTGATTGCAAGTGACAGGAATTAGTTTTTATTGATCTGCTTTCCTTTGCTTGAAACAGCTTTATTTATGATAAAGCATGTTTCCTCTACCTAGTTTCTTAATGGTAAGTGTCCTGTTGTCCCTGCATCTGTGAATTACTGCTGAGATACATAATTACATTATTTCTTTAATTTTTTTTTGTTTAGGGGTAAGCTGAAAATGTGTGAAAGCACTTCAGTGTTTTTTGTGTTCCCAGGGAACTGGTTTATAATGCGTTTGAAGTGCTGTGAAAAGTCTTCTTGAGGCTGTATTTATTAATATAATTATCAAAAACATATTCTGATAGGCTGCTTTGTTAAGATAGGATCTCTAAATGATCTTTCCAAAGCAAGCCATGGAGTAGCTGTGCCAAAAGACTTGAGGTGATGACAAGGGGGGCTTGCTGAGGCAGAGAGCTGGTGGTTTGCACTGCTGAAACAGGAGCCTCCAAAACCCAGATAAATCAATTTAGTGTGGGGAAAAAAAACCAGCTCACAGAACTGGAAAACTGCCTGACCCTAACCCTTTTTGTGAAATGGTGCTTTTCTCACTCATGCCTGCACACATGGGGTGCAGGGAATGGCATGGGATGAGCTCAGTTCCAGAAGGAAGGTGATCCCGAGTAGTACTGTTGACTGCTGTGGTAGGAAGGATGAGACTCCGAGGACATAAATGAGACACAGACTTTTAGATTATAACAGATTCTTACATAGGATGATTTCTGGCTAGATGATACTTAGGTATTTATTTGTTCTTCAACAAAAAGGCAGATTAATGGTTCATAACAGCCAGACATTTTACTAGAAATCTAACTTACTGCAGCTTCAATTAAAGAGCTCCGCAATCCCTAAGCTCAAGGTCTTCTAGCCATCCTTGTAGAACAATTACATTTTACAGTACTCCCAGGAGATTAGTGTTTTCCGTCTCTGCAGGATAAACTCTCAATTCCAGATTTGTGGGGGTTTTTTTCTTCATTGTGGCTGTCCCCCCCAGACAAACAAATCTGGGGACTGTCAGCCTGGGCACCACTGCTGAGCTGAGCTGCTGCTGTGCTGTAAGGACAGCTCACAGGCAGACATTTCATTTCTTTGGAGGATGGACAAGGCTAAATCTGGTGCACACCACTTGTGTGCCTGTAATATTAGTGAATAATGCTTTGTCTAACCATTTCTGACAGGATTTTTATTCTGGTTCATCATTTCATTTGGTGCAACACTGCAAGTGCATGAGTCATTACAGGAATGAATTAATATCCTGTACTTTTGTTTTGACCTAAAGTTCGGTAGCTATTTAAATGACCAGATTTGTTCCCTGAACCTTATCATCATTTTGCAGATGTGATAATGGTTCTGCAAGTCCCTGGTGCCAGGCATGGAGCAGGCTGGGCAGGGAGCTGCCCATGAGTGGACCTTTCATGAGCTGAAAATTCCTGTCTAGATCCTTTATACATGTGTTAAATTGCTACAGGAAAAAAGAGCATTGATGGACTTGCACAGGCAACACAGGAGCAGAAGTAGTATCAATAGCCTCTGAAGTTTTATTTTGCCTGTCTTTTCCCAGAATATTCTTAGTTGAAAGGGATCCATAAGAGTCATCAAGTCCAAGTCTTAAGTGAATGGCCCATGCAGGGATCAGAGCCACCACCTTGGTGTTATTATCAGCATGTTCCAACCAAGCGAGCTCATGTGGAGAGGTTCTCTCTCTCTCTACACTCCTCCCCTCAGGATGGAGAAGAGGGAAGAATCACTCACCATCCTTTTCTTCAGCCTGGCCCTCATGTTTAACAAGCCATTCGCTCAGAGATACCACATCCATGCAATTCTTTCTGACATTGGAAATCACAGACAAAGTTATTAGATGGCGCAGTCTTAAATTCTGCATGTTTTTGTGTCTAGAATGGCCAGCTGTAGCTGGATCATTATTGATCCTAATTTTTTGAAAATATTGCAAGTAACAGCACAAATTTCTATCTGACCTTTGTACAACATCCCATAGCAACGAGGACAGCCAAGCCCTGTAAGCAAGAACCCACAGCGATGGCGCTGGAACGGCAGCAGAGCGCGGGGCAGGCTGGCGGTTGACGGCTCTTTGTGGGTTTTGTTTTCCCCCAGTAACCGTGGGTCTGTTTGCTGTGTGTCCTGCAGGCGGCTGCACTCCAACTTCCTGCACTGCGACTGCCACCTGGCCTGGCTGTCGGACTGGCTGCGCCAGCGCCGCACCATCGGCCAGTTCACCTTCTGCCTGGCGCCCGTCGGCCTGCGCGGCTTCCTCGTGGCAGAGGTGCAGAAGAAGGACTTTGTCTGCTCTGGTAATGGTGCCAACGCCTCCTTCATCCATCTCCTATCACTATTCCCATAAAAAAAAAAAAACAGCGTGGAAAATGGCTGTGTCGCGTCTGAATGCGAACGACAGCAACCCTGTTTGTTTCTGTCGTCGCTAAACTGTATGGGAGGAGAGCAAATTGTTGGTTTTTTCAGCGTTGTGAGAATTATTGGATTCCAGTTAACATTTAGGTTCTCAAATTACTTCTTCTGCTTTAACACTGCCAATGATATCAACATAAGAAATCAATTAAGTGTGGATAATTTGGTATTTCTCAAGGGAAGAGCTCCGCAGCTGACTGGAATACAAAAGAAAGGAAATAGAAAATGCAAATCTGAGTCTGCTGACAAATGATTGGACTTGAGAACGTGAGGAGCAGATCTTATCCCAGGGATTGAAACAGGGATGCTTAGGGAGCCAGCGCACTTTGCTGTCGTACAAGTTACCACGCTGATAAACAGGGCTGATGATACTCACAAATCATGTGTCTGTATGTTGGTCCTATTCATCAAGTCTCTGAAAGTGCACTTGGCTTTTGTAGGATAGAAATACATTTTCCTAAAAGGAGGAGACAAGGAACAGAAGAGAAAAAGACAAAAAGTGGAAAAAGAAATCTCTGAGTTGGGTTGAAAGGAAGGATGTGGTGGAGGAGCAGCATGGCAGTGTGTATGCTGTGGGAAAAAAAGATACCAGACCTAAGGCTGGAGGTAGTTTTGCTCCCAGTGGTGACACAGGGGACTTGTTAGGGAGATGATTTGAGTCTGAACCTCGATAGACTGCGAGTATTGTGCTGTTTTGTTCCTTATCTCTCACAGCCTGTGAGCCCCAAAGCTTTATCCCATGGGTACATGGATTGGCTGATGGAAATACAATATAACTGCTCCTGCCAGAGATGTTTCAGGAATGCCTTTTTTCTGTCATTTCATTTACATGTGACAAAGTAAGAGAAACGGTTGCATTTAGAGGAAGAAGGAAGGTTTGGCCCCACTCAGCCATGGTTAATTAATGCCCAGCCCAAAGGTGTGCAGAAGTGTTATGGCACGTGGAAAAATGAAGTTGTGCATAGTGCTCATTGAGACATGGCATCTCAGATCGCTGAGCAGCTTCTACACTGTAGTGGAGCATGATAGGCAGAATATCTCATAAGTTGCATCAAAAGTTTAACTAAAGAAAAAGTTTAGGAATGTAACAGTCTTGGGAGAGGAAGGATAAAACAAATGGATAAATGAATGAAGCTATTAGCAGAAGCTAATTATACCAAAGAGGCAACCACAGCTTTTTTTTTTTTTTTCCTCTCATGAAATGAAGTTTCAGATGGAGCATGAGTTCAGCTATTTGGATTTATGATACAGTGAAGTGGAGGAAAATGAGTTGCTTAAGTCAGGAGAGGAGATAATAATTGCTGAATGAGAAATGTAATGTGAACAGAACTCATTTAAATGGGGTTGTCTGTGCAGACTATGACTTCCAAAAGTGCCAAGGTTTTTAACAGTTCCCTGTTGGACCAAGAGGATATAGGCGTTCTCTCAAGATTTGCCTGTGTTTTTAAAAAACACAGAATTATGAAAAGGAAAGAAATTTTCAGTAAGACAGTCCATCAGCTGTATCCCTGTAACTCTCATTTGGGAAATGAAATGAAATGTACTGAAAAAGAAATTCGTTTGGAGAGCTCATTTTGGTGGTGGATTTAGCTGAGAACTCAGTACATGCTAGTTTGATAAAAACCTATATGGACAGCTAGTTTAAAGAGGATATGAATCTTCCCTTCTCCCCATTACAGTTCTTACACCTGATTTTACAGCATCATTTGTTAATGTGTGACACTGAAGTCAGACTGGGACCAGCGGTGGAGAGCGAACTGAACTTTGTCCCTCCGCAAAGGAATTCTGTAGAAGGGAAGGTTATGTGAGTTACTGTAACCAGCCTGGGGCAGGCAGGGAGAGCCACCTTTGCATCCCAGTCAGCAAGAGCTGAACCATGAAGTGGTGAACTGCTCTGCTGAAGTACAGGTTCAGAATCTCAAGCACTTGTGTTTTTATGGCAGTGGGAATATCACAGCAGCAAAAAAAGCCTCAGCTTTTCCTTCACTGTGACATGGGCTTCATCAGAGCATTCCAGTTCAAAACTGGTGCTGCTGGATGCTTCAGAGAAGAAGAAGTAGAATCATGGTTTGGGGAAAGAAGAAACACAACACTGAAAGACTGACTCCTCTTTATTCTGTGAACCCCATGCAAAAATAGTGATGTTTTCTAATTTTGTGAGAAGTGTTTCTTTGGAAACAGATTTTGAATGCTACATGCCATGTGGGAAAAGAACTGAAATAATGATAGAGAAGTGCCATAAATAGAACCCAAACTGCTGAATTCCTTGTAGATGTGTCCTGCACCATGGTGTTTGCATTAGGTGCAAAGTCTCTCCAGATAATGTTGCTGAAGTCAGAGTTATGTGCAGGTATATCGAGGTAAACTGAGTCATACCTGTGTAACCTGCATGTCAGTCTTTCAAAAATGTTGTTCAGCTTGTTCTTACAAATTATAAAAAAGCTGATTCCAGTGGTGCTTGTAGGTGACCCGTGAGCAGTAGAGAAGCTATTCCAGGTTTCTCTTGTTCGAGCATTTGGCTCAGAGCTGGAGGTGAAGGTGCAGGATTCAACAGTGCACAGTTGTCTGGAGATGGGTTTGGAAATGTGTCTGGTTGGGTTGGTGTTACTGAGGAGGAGAAGGGTCAGGGACAGAGCGGGGCTGGGACTAGATGGCTCCTCACCATCAGAAGAGAGTGCCAAGTGCTGCTGGCACTGCAGTCACCCGCCAGGGCCTTCTGGCTGGCTCCTTCAGCAAGCTGTCCCCTCCTTGCTGGAGAATCTCTCCTCCAGAGCCACCTCAGACAGAACAACCTTCCTGGGCCTTTGCCTTCAAGGCCATCTGTTCCCGGAGAAATCTCCAAACAGACTCTTCCTCCTGCGCAGTTGGTTAGGGAGCTCTGGGATGCCTTTGGAAATAAAGTCTCCTGCAAGGTGGGATGTGAAATTCTGTGGCACCAGAGGATGAGCCCCTTGTTGATGTGCTGCACAAAGATAGCGGGGTGTATTTCACATGGATAGCAGGGTGTAATCACATGGATAGAGGCTGTATTTCACATGGATAGCAGGGTGTAATCACATGGATAGGGGCTGTATTTCACATGGATAGAGGGTGCATTTCACATGGATAGAGGCTGTATTTCACATGGATAGAGGGTGTATTTCACTTGGATAGCGGGGTGTAATCACATGGATAGCAGGGTGTATTTCACATGGATAGAGGGTGTAATCACATGGATAGAGGCTGTAGTTCACATGGATGGAGGGTGTAGTTCACATGGATAGAGGGTGTATTTCACATGGATAGCAGGGTGTATTTCACATGGATAGAGGCTGTATTTCACATGGATAGCAGGGTGTATTTCACATGGATAGAGGCTGTATTTCACATGGATAGCAGGCTGTATTTCACACTGGTAGCATGATCTCTTTCACATAGGTAGCAGGATGTATTTCTCCTCTCTCCACCATGGGTTTGCCATTCACTGCCACTCTGCTGTGATGAGGAAACAGTGCACTAAGCAAAGACAGTGTCAGTTGAAATACTACCTGTATTCTGGTCTTTGGAAGATGTTTATTTTTATATTCCCTTAGGCAGCAGTAAAGCATCTGGGGGTGCTGGCTTATGCTTAGTACCTCTTAGAGTCTTGCTGTCTTTGCCTGGATCAAACCCAGCTTTCTTCCTGAGCTCAGATGTTTCACTGTTGGACTGGCTTCTCCTTCTGTGTCTGTGTCTCTCAAACATTCTCTCTCTCTCTCTGCCTATTTGTCTGTCTCTTGTCCTCCCCTGACCTCTTTATGATAGTAATTTTATTTCATTTTCCTCTCATACAAGTTTTATTAGGGTTCTTTGATTTTTCTTTTACTTGCTCTTCACTTATTGAAGTTGAAATTAGTTTACATATTGATCAGTTATGTCAAGTTGTAATGTGTTTTCTCACCTACAATAGCTGTAAAGCTTTGCAAACAAAGCAGTGGGTTCATGAAGTTATGCTGTCAGCAGCGCCTTGGTTTTTTCAGGGCTCTCTGTGCAGAAGCCACTGACCCCATTTGCAATTTTTTTTGCAGTGATGAATCCTTCTGGTTTTCCTAAGTATATACGTGAGAATATCTGTGCATCTAAACAAGGGCACTGTGTCTCATGCTGCGGTTTGTAGCATACTTCTGACCAGATTTGGTCTAGTTTTGGCCAGTAGCTTGATGGTGGACAGTATTTACACTGGAGTGTGAAGATTGGGTAATTTTTCTTAGGCTAGACTAGAGACTGATACTTCTAAGAGTTGATAAAGTTTGTAAGTCTAAAATATTTGCTTTCTAGTACTTTCCTAAGATAGTTTTCTTTAATAATGAAACATGCATTGTAGGAGACGGAAGGTGGATGTTGTCCTTTTATATTAGAAATAATTTTCTTTGATTCTTGATCCTTAGTTCCCATTCGGAGAGTCTCAAAGAACGTAAAGAAAATCAAGATGCGTAATTTGGACTAAATAACTTAAATTTCACTCTGAAATTGACTCAAGAGAGAAATTATGACTATAGCCAAGTGTTTTCTGGCTAAGTAAACTGATTGAGAAAACACTAGATTGACCCAAATCTTGGTTGAAGATCTAGATTTTCTGATTCATATGATGAGACTACAGCTGAGGTATAATAAGGAGGAAAATATGTTAGCTTCCTGCTGCTTCATGCAGACTGGAAGCCCTAATAAGGAAGCAGATTTATTTGTTTGGGTGAAGTCAAACAATCTTCAAGCATAACTGTTACTCTGGCCAGACCAGGGAACTCAGGAGATTGCCCTGCTCCATTTCCTGATAACTTCGTAGCACGTTGCTGAGGAGACAACCAACAGGGAGTAGCTAATAAAATAGCACTCTTCAGGCTTAGCATCTTAATGAGAGCACTCAGGAGATGCCAGAGGAGAAGTGCGTGGGGACGGGAACTCCCGCCATCTGCTCCTGCTTCAAACACCCTGCAGTGCTGCGTGTGCCCGGGCAGCAGTGGGGCCAGGGCTCCTGGAAGCCAAACACGGGCAGGGACTGCTTGCTGGGGATGCAGGTTTTGGTGGTGGTGCAGGTTTTGGTGGTGCAGGGTGTTCTGGTGGTGCAGGTTTTTCTGGTGGTGCAGGTTTTGGTGGTGCAGGTTTTGCTGGGGATGCAGGTTTT
>WBMY01006641.1:779593-796189 GCA_013397315.1 Donacobius atricapilla
TTGTTGGTGGTGCAGGTTTTGCTGGGGTGCGGATTTTGCTGGGGTGCAGGTTTTGCTGGGAATGCAGGTTTTGCGGGCGCAGAGCAGTGGCTCCTGAGGAGGGTTCCTCCCCACACAGTCCATCCCTGTTCATGCAGATGAGCTGCCAGTGGCCCTCGTTACTGACGAGCTGGATGAGCGCTCTGGGAGGAGAAGGAAACCTCTGTGTGTGTTTGAATGGTCACTTTCTGCCCCGTGGGACACCCCCATTGTACAGCTGTTTTATTGCTCTTACAAGAGACCTTAACCACTTCATCCAGCTGTGAGCCCTTTCCAAAAGAGTGATCTCTGAGTCACCTTAGATGGCGGCAACTCTTTTCTCACTCTTCCTGCTTTTTGTGACCATCCACAGACCCACTAAGTGCTCTTACAATGGAGTCTAGGCAGGATTTGAAGTGTGTATGACTTTTAAAGCCTTTTGGTTAAAGTTGCGGTTTAAATTTGATCTTGGGAAATTTTTGTGGAACGCTGATGGACTTTTTACCTCCTGTTACAATTTGCTACCACAACTTACATTAACATTTCGTCTGAAGAAACATTTCAGTACTGTGAATCTGTTAGTTGCTCCTCAAATTGTATAGAAAATTTGGAGAGATACTAATCGCTATTTATCAGTTTGTTAATTGTATGGGAAATTTGGAGGGATACTAATCGCTGTTTATCAGTTTGTTTGTTTTCAGTTTTCATTAAGTTTCTTATTACAAATATAAATTTGTACAAATATACACTCTAGCACTAGCAGTGATGGTGTTTCATACTGTAGGAATTTACTTCTTGACTTGCTTAGTATGTAAGGTGCCACATATGGTGTTTTTCATTTGGGGGACCATCTTGTGAATCTGAAGGATAAATATGTATTTATTACAGCACTTAATATTTCTTTAAAGACCAAAGCTGAAAATTGGCTTTTAATTACAGTAAATTTAGTTTTATTACCGAAAATGATGTCTTACCTTTCAGTATAATTAGCCTTTTTTTCTGGAACTCTCTTTTCCCCTGAGCAGTATGTATAGCCCTGTAATGCTTATTTAATGATGGCAGGTCGGGGTGTAATTATTCAGCCACTGAGCTTTTGAACTGTTGCTGTAAAAATAATAACAAGGTTAGCTTTTATGTTAATGTCCAAAGCTGGTGGTTTGTTTTATGAGTAGTTATGTCGGTAGTATTTTGGTACAGAAGAAAAATGTTTCATGGCAGTACCACAGCTGTGCTTGGAGCTGTTTCACAGAGAGCAGTCGTGGTAAATACAGAGGAACAAGGTTGACTTTGAGTATGTGGAGAAGCCTTGCATGAAGTCTGTAGACTTTTTCTGTTTAATACATGCGTGTGATTGGCAGCTCATTTATGGATACACAATTAATAAGAGTAATGAAAGCAAGCATAGAGCTGCTTATAAAATAACTGCAGAATTCCAGAAATTAATAGGGAACAAATGCAAAGTTGCATATAGTCAACACCAGGATTGTGTGAATGTCTGGTTTATTGACAGTGAAATTAGTGATGTTGTATAGTGGCATTACACCTGTGGTGGGTTGGCTGCTCACAGCACTGCGATGAAACCAGGATCTGCTCCAGCACCTCCTTCCCTCTCCCATTCTCTGACTTGGCCACTCCCAGGGCTGTTCCTCACAGCTTTCCCCTCACTCCCTGCTGCCTGGCACCTCCCTGCCCAATGGAAGCACCCAGAAGCGCCCTGGCCTCTTCCCGCAGCAGCTTCCCTGGCAGAGCTGGGCACCAACACCCTGTTGAGGTTGTTGAGACAGCCACGACTCTCAGAGTGCTTCAGTAAAACATCAGCAGGCTTCCAGCACCTTGTTACCTAGAAGTCTTCCAGACCTTTTCTCTGTAGTCTCTAAGGGCAGCTCCACACTGCTCTGGCTCTTTCTCTCCTTCCTTTCTTTCCTTCTGCAGTTCCAGCTCGCTCCTTCCTGTCCCTGGCACAGCCACCTTACCCTTTCTGTCCCCTGCACAACCTCTGTCCCTTCCTCCTCACAGCACAGCCAGCAGACTCCAATTAACTTCCAACCAGCTAATTCACTCTTTAGCAGCCCCATAGCTGTGAGGGCAAAGCTGTTCCCACTCCTGGATAATTAACACAGCTGCAATATATCAAGGACAAGATTGTCTCCAGCACTATCTCCATCCGGCTCCCCACACCCCATAGCCAAACTGAAGGGATCTCCTGGCTCGTTGAATTTACCCCTTGGAATGGCAGGCTAACATGTTTAGCTCTGAATATCGGTAAGAATTTTATTCTGTAATTTCCAGACACCTTAAAGAGCTTGTATCTACCAGGGGTCTCTTGCAAAAGACCAGGGGCAGCAACCCCAGTCTGTCTCAGGAAAGGTCTTTATTTTCCCTGCCTTCCTTAGCTTGTTCCAAATGCCAAAGAATCTGGTCCATGGAATCCCAAGGCAGCCCAGGAAAGGGGATGGTGACTCACTCTTCAGTTCTTGCCTACTGACCTGGAAAAAAGCATTTCCTCCCTCCAGATCTGTCCATGGGGAAGCTCATGACCAGACTTTGAGCCCTTGGATGTCATTATCAGGAGACATGTCCCACTGGGTCTGCCATCTCTGAATGGCTGTGTCAATCTGTAATGCCTCTGCCTGGAGTGAATCCCACCCTCCTCCTCCTCCTCCTCCTCCTCCTGAAGAGAGCAGCTTTTGTGCCAAGGCAGGAGCAGCCCTGTGCTTGCTGCAGCGGGATGCAGACGGAGGGGCAGAAGCAAAGACAGATGTGGAAGCAAACAAAATCATGCAGTATTTAAAACTCCTTTTTAAATAGCAGTAAGTCAAGGCCCCAGGACTCAGTAGTCTTAAACTATTTCTGTTCCTTCCATAACTTTATCAAACTTCATCATGGAACAGTCCACGATGGATCACCTGTTTCGGACTATACTCCCTTCACAATTGATCATGACCATTATCTATCTTTTAACCTTGTGCAGGTGGCATCCTTTCACTTAAATAATTTCTGTTCCCCTTCATTTTTATGCTTGAATATATTTATAAGTTCACGGTATTATTTCTGGACCTATTTTTAAATGTCACTCCGTATGCACCTTCAGGAGTGCTGATACAAATTGTGGAGTTGGCTTTAATGAGATGACTGCCATGGGCACCATTTGAGCTGCAGGAGCTCATTTTTTAAGGCCTCCAGTTAAAATATTTTAGTCTTTGGAAGAGCAGGCAGCGTCCAAACCCAAAGAACTAAATGCACACTGGCAGCCTTCCTTGTGGTGCAGTAGTTGGAAAATTAAGTTCTACCTGCTTTAAGGTGAACATACCTGTGTTGACAGGGTTTGAGAAAGACCTTGAAAGAAAGACTCAGAGTGGACACAGGGCATAAGAGATAATCTGGCTTTTCAACCCCTCCTTTGGAAGGCTTAGGTGGAATAAATTTTCCTGAGAGAAAACCACTTTTGTCATAGTTTCATAGACTTCAGTTGTCCCACAGGTTCTGTTTTACTAATCCATCGGAAGAATAAATTTACCCTTTCAGCCTCAGATGTTATGGTTGAGGCTGCTTCTTTGTTCTACTTTTTTCATTTTTCTTACCAGTATTCCATGTAATTATGGGGCTATTATTGTTAATTAAATAATTGCAATGTTAGCGCTTTTAGGATAAGACATTGTGAAGTAAGGTCTGATTTTCAGTGGTGTTACTTTACTGATAGATTGTGAAACTAAGTAGGATTTTGTAGAATAAAGTGGGCTCCATTCATTAAGCCAGACCTTCCTTTCAGTGTAGTTGGATATTTCCAGTTTTATTCCCTGGTATTTATTTGTAAACTGATTAGTGTTGACTTTTTCCTTACAGAACTGTTGTGCTTATGTGCCATGAATTTTTAACAGATAAATTTACACTTTGGGACCATTCAGCAAAGCAGAGAACTTGAATGAAATAATGAATATTCATGACTGGCAAGTTTTTGCATGCCATGAACTCAATGGTATTAACATCAATTAGAGGCTTAAGTTACTAATCATAAATCTTAAAGCTGTGCTCAGCAAATAGGTGTTGAACAACCATAGATGGAAATACTTGCTTAAAACATTTGCTGCACATTTGTGTAGGATAAACAAAATTTGTACAAATCTTGTCCATTAGAGGAATGTTTGCCCTCAATAAGGAATGTTAATTTTGCATATGGTCAGTTGTGGTTCCCTTGCCCATCTCTCTCTGCAGGAGTCTGTGCTCAAATGTCCCTTTAAACTGGGATGCAGACATCAGTCAGGAGCACCATCCGCTTTAGGTGTTTTAGAATAAATTAGTTCATATCACTGGGAATCCAGTGCAAACTGTGGCTCATGCAGTAGGAATTGATTTCAGATATCCCAGCATGGTCAGAACTTCCAACGGGTTATTTAATTACACCCAGAAAGGTCATACTATATCCATGGATCTGCAATACTTGTAGTGTTTTGTTTATTGATCAATAATTTTGTGTCTGATATACTTCAAATGATGTAAAGTCAGCGCAGGTTTTTAATCAGGAAGTCCTGTCAGATTTATCTTAAAATCCATTAACATGTTTTACAAATAACTTATTCTGGTGGTGGAAAGGAGCTGCTGCAGAGGTGATTGCATAGGTGAGGAGGTAATAAAACACACTGCTTAGTGTGCTGTAATTGGGTGTCAGTGAAAATGAGATTATTTAGTTTATTTAGTAATTGCAAAATTTTTTTAGATGCCTGTGAGGTTTAAACTGTTCATTTATACACCATAACAATTCTGTTCTAATTGTAATATTAGTCTGTTTGCTGCCTTTAAAAGGCCGATGACTTATTTGAAAGAAGTATTTGATTTCTCTGTAAACTTCTGGGTCCTAAGTCTGCCCTGTCTCTCTGCTTTTCCCCTAACCCATAGTCTGAGACTGTAAATTAAAGTGGTGCCAGATATTGAGTACCATAATTATTGGCACTGTCATTCCACGGCATCAGGTAAAAAAAGCACAGCAATTTTTGTTAATCATGCTCCTACCCTGGCTTCCACATTTTGTTTGTGTTTTTCTTTAAGCAAAATGTATGATTGAGTTGATGATTTTTGTCTCAGAGAAAAATATAATTAACATGGCGAACTAGGTCTGCTGTGTATTCTAAAAAAGCTGTAATGGCAAGATGACAGATTGTGAGAACAACTTCAGAAGGGGAATAATGTAAATGCAGCTGATTTGTCTGTGGCCATTTCCTTTTGCTGCAGCCACACTGTAAGGAGTTTACTGTACTTGAGAAGGACACAAAGAGAAATCTTGAAATATTTTTGCCTTTCCTGTATCTTTTCTTTTGAAGAAGTATTGGCAGCAAAAGGAAAATTCATTTTTAGATTTCAAATATCCTTCGTTAGAGGCTGTGTTGCATCAGGGCCCTTGATGCTTATACTCTGCAAACCTATGAAAGTCATAGCCAAGTTTTAATGACTTTGTATTCCATAGCCTACTTGGACTTGTTTACTTGACCAGCCTTTTTTAAACAGTTCTCCACAACAATACAAACATTAAACTGATTAAACTCCCTTAGATTTTTTTTAAATTTTTTGTTCTTTAATTCTATAGATCTGCAAACAATGGATCCTCATTGAAGTGGGACCGTTATATCCAAATCAGATTTGAAATTCTGTTTCTAATGTTACTCAAGAAACGTTCACCTTAACAGATGATTTTTTGTGTGAGAGCTGATGGAATATGTGCTAGATGCCTGTTGAGTGTGCATGTGCAGTACAGTATTTTGTTCTTTGCCAAGGAAAAACATAAGCAAAAGCATTTCATCAGGATAACAGCAATTTATACACAAAGCCTTTTTATCATTAAAAATCTCCAAAATCTGCAGTCTAGATCTACTTTTGCTCATGAAGAAGGAAGAAATGCGCTTGTGGTGCTTGGGGGACCTGGTTTAGAGGTGGACCTGGCAGTGCTGGGTTGATGGCTGGGCTTAGTGATCTTGGAGGTCTTTTCCAGCCTTAAGGATCTCTGATTCTGCTCCCTGCTTTTTATTCCACCGAGACTTGTTTCTGTCTTTCCTCCCGTTTCAGACTGCTTTATCCAATCCCCCCTTGCATGCCCTGCCTTTCCTGGCACTCTGCAGCGCTGCATCCCCCAGGCTGGGGAGGTGCTGAGCTGAGCTCCACTGAACCTTCTGCTCTTGGTGGAGATGCAGGGGTGTCAGCACAGACTCTTAGCGCTCCAGCTGACCGTGCATCAGCTTTTTTGATGCTGTGCCTAAGAAAAAGGGAGTTCACTACTGTTGCTCCAACCCATAGTGATATGTTGTGGTCTAATAATTGTGCAAAATGCATTTTTGCCCTGCTACAAAACCTCTTCAGGAGGCATGTCAGACATGGAGATGGTAATGGTTGTGTGGGAGATCTGACCCTGTTGCCAACTTTTTACCTCCCTGAGAGCAAGGATCGCTCTGAAGTTTCTTCCTAGTTTAATAATTTCTCCCTATCCCTAAAAGCTTGCAGTCCTCGTTTGTACTCACTTGTCCTTCATTTTGTTTTGGCCATTGTACCACAGGGTAGGCAGACAAAGAGAAAATGTAAAATGTAGGTGATCCGGTCCAAGAACAAACCTCTTGTTCTTACACAAACACAACAGAGGGCTGTGTGCATTTTGAGGCAATACAAAATGCTTCTGGAAGTAGTCACAGTTAAAATCCTACAGAAACCTTGGACTCCGTGAAAGACAAAGCTGGCAGTGCTGTTGTGCAGATTTCTGTCAATTTTTTAGGAATTCTATTATTTGACAATGATGGTACGTGTGCCCTGCATTTCTGTGGCCAGAAAACAAACCCAGGAGAGCTGCGAGTCCTGCCTGTTACACATGTCCGTGTTTAATTAGTGACATTGGTTTTTCTTGTTCCGTTCAAATAGCTACCACGTAACTACTGTGTTAAATGCAGGGTCACGTGTACAGACTGTGTTAAGCCAGTAAGAAGATTTTGAAACTGGAACAAGCCAAAGTTCAGGCTGCTTGATAAATATGAATTTGTTTCTTTGGACCATATGCATATGGATTTAGATTTTAATTACATTATTGAATTCTTTTTACAGTAGTTTTTAGCCCAGATGATCCTTCGGAGTGACGCTAAAATGGTCCCTGTCTTGAGATGAAAGATGGAATACTCCTTACCTGCAGCTGTCAAAGTGGTTGGAGAGTGGACTATAAATGAGAGGGTATTTTAGCAAAGAGGATCGTTAGCATCATCTCATGGTGGAAGCAGCTGCCCACTCTCATAAAGAATGTATTTGACCTCTGCCCATGCACAAATTTCCTGTGAGATCCATTTATTTCTAGACGGTCACTACCTCTTAAAATCGAACTTCTGGATACCTGGATTGGAGCTCTGAGGTCTGGACAGCCAGAAATTGAGCCACGCTGATTAACATCAGTGAGAGCTATGTTTAAAACACAGTGCTATGAATCCCAGAGTTTTCATCTGGTGTCTTGACAGAAAGTCAGGTGATCACCCAATAAAAATACTTCAAACCCCATATTCGAATTTGGCAATGTTTTGCCTACAATTGAAATGGTGATCTTATCCTGAAACTCAACGTTGTATTTTAATATAAGGCAGTTCTGTCATTCCTGGTTACAAAATACTATTTAAAGAGGATGACAGCATGCTTGAACCTAAGGAAACAAACAAATTGAAGTTAATTCCCATCAGAATTCAACACCTTTCTAATGGAAGAAATGATTCCACAGTAACTGTGTTTTGCTTTCTAGGAGGGCGCCCTCTGCAAGTGTAAAGTTACCTGCAGAAGTTTTCAGCTGATGTCCTTTCAAACTGTATCTGCCTTTGAAAATAATAACACTTAGAGGTGCCACTGGAATCTCTTTCCAATATTGACTTTTCTGTGCTGTTTACAAGGTTGTGAAAGCAGGGCTGTGTGTAGCTTTCTGTACAAGCTGACACTGCTGTGCAGAGTTAAGAGCTGAGCCAAGCAAGTATGGAGGCATAAATTAAGAGAGGAAATTTATAGGAATGTTGCATTTTCATAAAAATTTTAATTGTCCTAACAAACATTGGATTACAAGTTGGTGCAATTTTTTTTGTGTTGGTTTGTTTTTTTTTTTTTGGTCACCTGTAGTTAGAATTCATGAAAGTATCCATCATGGATGCTTTTCCAAGGCAAACCCCAAGAATGTACAACTTTGTGAATAGTTTTTTCACATTTTTGTATGTTAGTTGTGTTTTGACAACTATGATGTTTTTATTTTTCCACCCAAAAGGCCAATCTTTTACGATTTTTGTCACTTCTTACCAGCACAAGCCTTCACATTTAGCCATCTGTATCTCAGCATAAAGATACTTGAGGTTTCTTGTGTTCCATGTACTTTGGAATATGACTCACTATAAATAAACCAATAACTGCTACATCTTGATAACCTCAATTAGCATAGCAAACCCATTTTATCTATGGTTAAATGTATGCATATATCAAAACTTTAAATGTAGGAATCATAACCATTTGAGTAAAATTGACATAATTGCTACAGTTTCAAAAAAATGTAATGACACTTAATTAAGCCTGAATCGAATGTATTGACTAGAATTTGTATAGAGCAATGCCCTCATGCTACACCTTTGCTGTGTGTGTAGCTTTGTGTCTTTGTGTCTAGCTTAAGCAAGGGTTTGAAGGTTTGAACTCATGTTTTTCTAAATTCTTTTTATGTTTCCATTAACTGCATTGTCTAATCTTGAAAAAAACCTGGCTGTGTATTCCCAGTCTTCACACCATAACAGGCTGCCTCATTTCAAAAACATAAGTCATCGCTGATGAGATTCTTCTCTCAGTATGTAAAAGTACTCAAGAAGTGTTTGTGTAATGGAAACTTCTAGGCAAAGATAACTTTTGTAAATACTACTTGATCCTAAAGCTTAATTTGAAAATCTTTGAATGAATTGATATGGGTGAGCATGAAGTGTTCATGAGGGAAAGAGATTGATAGAGTGGAGACTGAGATGGAATAAGAACACAGTAACCTTTTACATGTTTTCTCTGCAGTTGGTTTGTAGAATATTATATTCACTTGCAAATAAATTACTACTTTGTATAGTAAGAGGATCTGCAAAACTCTGAGCCTGATGTATTTTGCTGTTAAAATCTCACTCAACCATTTCTTAAAACCATTTAATGTTTTCCTTGTGCCTCAGGTTCGCAGTCCGAGCCGCCATCATGCAGTGCCAGCTCCATCACCTGCCCCTCTGCCTGCACCTGCAGCAACAACGTCGTGGATTGTCGGGGAAGGGGCTTGACAGAGATCCCAGCCAACCTCCCAGAGGACATTTGGGAAATGTGAGTGCCACTCTAATGCACAAATCTTTTCCATGTCTCTCCATTTTTATTCCGTTTTACGGTCTCCTGTGTGGAAGAAAAGCACGTGTTTTAAAAACTGTTCTAAGTAGTTGTCAGGTATATTGTAGTTGTCCTCTTTGATTTGTTCTTTTGATCTAAGGGCTCAAACCATTTTAAAATGTAAATTGGGGTAGTTTGGTCCTGTCCTATCTGAAAGAAAGATAAAGTTCTTGGGGCCTTAAGTTCAGATTGTGTTTACATTTCACAAACCTGGAATTGCAGTTCCATTGTCAGTAAATGAAAATACACAGTCCTTTCTTATTTCTAGTCAGCGATTTCCCCATGGGGTGGAGGGACGTTTTTTTAGCTCGGCAGGATGCATTTAATGAATTAGAACATCAGAGCACATTGTCTCTGCTGATTTTACCTTCTGTATCTTGTCTTCCATGTTGTTCTTCTAGTTCTTTAACAGTTTTGTGACTTGTGCTGTGGAATCAGATGCTGGTTTTACAGACTTGTTTGCCTTTACTACCCTTAGGAATTGGAGCCATCTATTTCTGTGTCCGTGACTTCATACCACTGTGGTCCTGAACTACTGTTACATTAAACCATTTTGCTTGTGGTTAGTCCACAGGGAATGCAGATCAATTCTTTTCCTATTTAGGTTCTTGTCATACAGAGTTTTCTGACATCCAGCCAGTTTTTGCAGTCTACACAGTATAAATTCAAATATTTGTATGGTCACTGGAGTCATCCAGCTTCTTGTTGCTGTAGAAATACTGGTACACAGCAAAATTTTCCATGATAAAGCATAAATTCATAAGACCATGGAATGTTCTGGGTTGGAAGCAATCCTAAAGACCATCTACCATGGGCAGGAACTTCTTCCACTACCCCAAGTTGCTCCAAATTCCTTCCAAGCTGGCCTTGGATACTTCCGGAGATGAGGCAGCCACAGCTTCTCTGGGCAACCAATGCCAGGGCCTTCCCACCTTCCCAGGGAGGAATTTCTTCCCAATATCCCATCTAACCCTGATCTCTGGCAGAGGGAAGCCATTCCCCCTTGTCCTGTCACTCCAGGCCCTTGTCCAAAGTCCCTCTCCAGCTCTCCCAGAGCCCTTTAGGCACTGGAGGGGGCTTTAAGGTTTTCCTGGAGCCTTCTCTTCTCCAGGATGAGCACCTGCAGCCCTCTCTGCCTTTCTCAGTAGCAGAGGGGCTCCAGCCCTCTCACTGTCTGTGTGGCCTCCTCTGGACTTACTCTGCCAGATCCGTGTCCTTCGAATGCTGTGGGCATAAGAACCCCAAGGAATGCTGAATTCAACAAGTTCTTGTATTTCCCCCTAACTTGGTATTTTCTTGTAAGCCAGACTGCTCTGGTAAGAGCCCTTGACTTAGAAACTGTTCTACAAAAATGAAGCACACAGCTGTTGCTCTAACACAGTTATTAAAGGTGACCTACATTTCACTCTGTTTCAGTATTAATTAAAGATCCTTTATTCAGCTTTCCTACCTTTCTTCATTAGCAGGGGTAGGCAGACACTTCTCTGACAAAGCTGCCAACAAGTCCTAAAACTGTTTTTGTTGATAAAAACGCATCACAAACCAGGAAACTCTCTTGTCATGGGACATAAACATCATATGATGCTAATTTTCCTTCTGCCACATATGACTTAGAAGTCTGTTGTGTTACTCTATTTATTACTCCTCGAGGTGAAGGACTTCATTACAAGAATGTTTGCTATTAAGTAAGCAGTTTAGGAAAGCTGGAAATCTGTATCCCAGACTTGCTTTTTCATAATTTCATAAAATAGGTAGCAAGAATGTAGGGAATGCAATTTGGTTTTTTTATAAAGCTTCTTGTTCAGTTGGGAGCTGACAGCAGCAGCCAAATTGACTGAGGAAAAATGAGTTATGAGAAATTGAAGCTGAGGAATACCGACTGTGCTGAGTGTTACAAAAGATTGCCTGCTTACAAAGTGGTTCTGTTTTGCTTTTCAGAGAAATGAACAATTTGTGTCATAGAGAAGCACATGAGAATAAGCACAGAAAAGTTTTGCATGACTACTTGGGTGAAAACAAAAGTCATTACGCACCTGGAGGCATTTACTGAAAAGAAATATTGAAATGCATGTGGTGGGGTGGTTTGCTGGTACATGAACAAAATAGTCATTCCACCACATTGGGTCAGCATCTAGAATAGAAGGAGAGGTTGCAGTTACTTAGAAAGGGTGAGAGAAAGTGCATGCGAGGTAAATATGGACCGTGGTGTGGGTGCAGAATGGGCGTGGCACTGGAGAGGTGTGGGCAAGGAGGGATGCCCAACAACCTGAGCGCAGACAGGCTCCAAAGAATCGGTTTTTTTGCCCAGACTTGATCCCAGCCTTGCAGCCAGCAGGTGTCAAAGTGAACGGCAGCTCAGGCCACAGAGCCAGCCAAGCCAGGGGATGGCAGAGCCCTGTAACCTGCTGTGGGAGCCTGGGAGGTGTGACAAACACCTGGAGCAGCTTTCACTCAGCACGTGCTTTGGGCTGCTCTTGCCTCAGGACATGGGCTGGATAGATCCTTTCTCGGTCATTAGTGATGCCCTGGCATAAATCAGCTTTCCTGCACGTGCAGATGTGGGCACTGGAGTAAGGGCGCTGCCAGCCCTGGCTGTAGTGTTTGGAGCAGTTTGATGCCTCGCAGTCACAGGCAGCTGTCAGTAACTCCTTGTTAATCCTTTCCCACCTCACAACACTCTTCCTCTGCCCCTTCTTTAGAATGAAATTTTCATGCTATTTGTCTGCCTCAGACCGATGCATTCATTGTTTATTTGTCACTGCAAGCAAGGCTGTATTTTAGGATGTGAATTCTGGGCAGCTCTTGTCTGAGAATTTTGTGCACCTTAAAAGAGTAGTGCAGGCACTACCACTTGTGCCTTTGTGTGTGATAACAGCTGGTGCGAGACCTTCCTGAGTGAAAGCAGGGTACAAGCCCTGCAAGGGCAGGACACAGCCCCTCTCCTGCTGCCAGAGGGTGCTTGTGCCTGCTGATGCCTTGACAGGCAAATGCTGGAGCAGCAACCACTGGCACGGGGTGCTGCTTCTCTGAAGGATCTTCAGCTTGCTTAAAAGAAGGGATTAATTATTTGCCAAAGCTAGAGGCTGGATTGTGGTTGGGACAATGCTTGAGAGAATGTAAGCAAGCTGAGCCCAGTAGAGAAACTGATGGGAAAAGAAGGGTGAGCTCAAATGAGGAAACAACCAAACACATGAGGAGAAGAACTGGGAACAAAGGAAATGGAGACAGGCTGAGCAAAGTGCTGTGAGCCTGAGAAAGTGCGGAATATTTGGTGAAAAGGCCTGGGATTGGTGGCAGTGGACACCAGCTATGTGGGGTGGACTGTGGGGCTGTGGCAGGGGGCTGGGACACTGGGACTGGGCAGGCTGGGGGGCAGGACTGAGGGACACGGGGAAAGGGGCAGCCAAGGAGTCTCTTCCCATCAGAAAGCACATTTACCTTGGAGAGCCTTCCTGCCTCCTCACCTGCGAGACCCAAAAATTTTTATGTCTGTCCCTGTGCATTTGGGACTGTCTGGACACAGATTAATTATTAAACTAGTTAGTGGGGAGCTCCTGTTTACACTCCTGCTGTTCCAGTTAGAGAGCACTGCAGGGGTCTGGGACTCATATTTCTGTTACACTTGAGTTTCCTAGTGATGGAATTAGTAATTTCAGCTTTTGGGTTCAAAGCCACTAAATTAAACATATTATTTTTTTAAGTAAAAGAAATAAATTAGAAAGTGCCAAAGTTAATGTTTGTAGCTGCAGTTGTCATTCAAAGCTTTTGTATATATTTGTGGTGGTATTCACTTTACCAACAGCACAGTCTCATGCTGCTGTTGAAAGCTTGGATTCATTTCTTGTTGTCTAGGGATACATCAGGGATGTGTAGGGAGGGAGCTTGTGTATATAGATACGGTCTGTTCACTTGTTGCAGAAATGGGAAAATTGTAAAATGAGGACTGTGGGGAGGATAATCTCATGAATGCTGTTCAGAGAATTGGGCTGTGTCTCTTCTTGCCAGTGATTTTATTAATTGATTCTGGGCAAGTGACTTGCACAGGCTTTTCTTGGGTGGTCACTGGTGATGTAATCTCGGGTTCTGGCTGACTCAGCTGAGACATTCAGAAGTGTTGAGGACTCACAGCTGCAGCAAAAGTCAACAGAGCTGTGCTTTGAATGCTTTGTGCTGGGCAGCACTAATTACTCTGAAAAGCCAAGTCTCAATCATCTGCAGACTTATAAATCAAACTCCAAGATGTAAAGTGTATCCTTAAATCTTGAAAGAGTTCTGAGATCTGTTCACATCAAGCTTGCTTTACTCCTGTTACTTAACCTGTACCATACTCTGTGTCTGGTGATATCCAGAGGAATAGAATAGGATGAGCCAAGCGTAAAGCTGGGTAGGATGTACCTGAATCAAAAATGAGACCCATTTGTTTAAATGCCAATGCAATTCCTCCAGACAGCAAAGAGGCTGCCAGTCCTTGAAGGAAAAGTGCGGTTTAGGCACCCATGTCTGGTGGGATAATAACCACAGCTTCCTCTGGCAGCTGAGCAGAGCAAACTGGGATGGGAGCCCTTCCACCAGCATCTAGGCTTGGCCTAAGGTTAGTTTTAGTCACTTGTTTTTCATGGGTTTAGTTGAGCATTTTCTCTTTTGATAGCTGAATTGGTGGCTGATGTTTTTGTAGGTATGAATCGTACATGATTTTGGTGCAGAATTTCTACTCTTAGCAAATATTCTAGAGTTTGAGCACAGGAAAAATGTAATGTTGGTTTTCTCCTGGTTCTGGCAAAATGAACACAAACCTAATTTTCTGCAAGATGACCACTTTGTAATGTAATGTTCTACTTGTTCTACCTCTAATGAATGATTTCCTGACAAATTGAATGTCATGAGGGTACCACTGTGCTGGGCAGTGTTACAGACCTGTAGGCAGACGAGTTGCTGTTTGTTGTTTCAGGAATTGTCTCAGGAAGAAATTGCCTTCTCTGTTCTTCAGTACCTGCAGGAATGTGTATTTCAGGCCAGCTAGGACTTCAGCTGTGAATCTTTAGGAAGCTTTTGTGATTTGAGGAACATGATGAACATTTTCTAGGCATTTAAGTTACTGGTGTATTCAGAATGAATTTTCCTCCAATTAAAATAAAGTCAGAAAAGCTATTATAGAAAGATTGAGCACGAGTGACTATTCATTATAATAAGATTATTTTTTGTTATATAAATTATACATTAACTACATGACAGCATTTGTATGTTTATTAACAATCGGCTTTGAAGTTCTCAGTTTCTTAAAGGTAACAGGTTTTTGTTTTATCAAGAATATAAGTGTGTAGAAACTGTAAACTTCATGGATAAAGGAATGACAGTTTTTCATTTGCATTCTCCTTCCTCCTGAAAGAAAATTATAATAATTTTCCCAGGCTTCCAGTAAATACTGCAGCTAAAGCCAGCACAGTATTTTTGAACACTGCAGTAAATGCTCCATAATTGCCTCTGGTGGCAAGATCTCTGGCTGGGGAATCAGGTTGGCTCCTGTAGTTAAATGATATAATAGGATTTTCATTCACTGCTGTAAATTGGCTCTGGACAGCCTCTCATGTCTAACCTGACTACTATTTTCTGGATCTCACCCGGCAAACTGTGTCTTGCATTCCACAGGAGTTTATTTTGTCAAGCCAAAAATATACAGAAAATTTTTTGTTGAGTTCAAAACATAAAAATAATAATGAAATAAGAAATATTTTAGATTGATAGTCATTGGAGAAAATATAAATATATGGAAAATTCTAAGAATAAAGGTGTCTTCTGTGCTGAGACAAAATAAGGAAAACAAAAAGCTGCCTTTCACAGTTAGAAACAAGCAGCAACAGCAAGGAGTTTGCTGCAAGATCAAGGCAGATTTATTTCTTACATCTTTACTTTTATTTCTGAAGTTGTGTAACTAATGTCATCTGCAGGCACAAGAAGAGGGGTTTGTTTTGATGAGGCTAGATTTCATACACATGGTAATTTTCATTTTGGCCATATCAATTTTTACCTTCTTTACTGATTTTCATAATTGGGAGATTTATTTTAGAAAAAAAGTTATGTGCAGGTTAATTTACTCAGGCAAGCTGTGTAGGAGTAAACATAAAAAATTTGTAGATTTGAGATTGTTTTGGTTTTTAGTTTGGGCTTAGGTTTTTGGGGATTTGTGTGTGTGTGTGTAGTCTCTTTTTCCCAGAGACATCACTTCAGTCTGGTATAAATATAAATTAATAATTACTAATAAAAATGAATGGTGTAACCAGAAAGGCATATATTTATTTATCTAATACAAATTTCACTGCAAAGCTCCTGTGTTTCCAAGCAAAAGAAAGATGTTGCAATATATGAGTATATATGTTCTTAAAGCTGATTATGAAGAAGAAAAGCAATTCCTGAAAATAAAGTGGAGAGCATAAAATCACAACTTTGACATAAAATATACTGATCAGATTTTTTACTGGATGAAATACTAACTGGCTTTTGGCTAACACATGTTCTGTTTATTTTGCCTAAAAAGTCTGTGAAAATAAAGGATTGGAGAAAGTCTATTGTCAAATGACAGAATCTGTTGTGAAAATATTACAGGTGGCAGAATTTCAACTACCAGAAAACTACTTAATTTTCCTGCTGATTTCTGGTATTCTGCCTTTTCCTTGTCAGTGTTGTAAATGGACAGTAAAAACAGATGTTAGAGAATGTACAGAGCTCTTAACAATAAGTTAGATTACAGATAAAAAAATAAGTTTGTATCTTTTCCATCATCTGCCTTCCATTTTCACTAAGTCTAAAAGAATTGTTTTGTGTTGCAACTTGACAAATAAAATGCAGATCAGCTTGAAATCCTCAGATCCCTGAGCTACTTCCAGCATTGTGAGAAAATTGTGGGAAGATCTGGGCTGGAAGTTTCTTGAAATAATTGGAAGCCAATAGAGGATGGTCAGGACCGACCTCCTTCAAGCAATAATTAAATAGCAATGTGGTGCATTTAGGGGTTAGTCTTTCTGGAACCTCACAGAGCTTCTCAGGGAAGCAAATATTCTGGGTCTGGCTTGTTAAAAACTATTCCTACAGGTTTCTGTTTATCAGATTCAACCGTTGGTGAATGATTGCTTTCACACAGGTGCTACAGAAACTGTCTCCCTCCAGGAAAAAATAAAACCCCCAACAGCAACAACAACC
>WBMY01006641.1:796229-918121 GCA_013397315.1 Donacobius atricapilla
CCCAAAGAAATAACCCCAGAAAACAAACCAACCCCCAAAATAACAAAAAAATCCCACCTGAATAAATTCCAAAAAACTAACAGTGAGAAGTGCTCAGCAGAGGTCTGAGTGAGGCTCGGAGCAGATGCTGTGCTGTGGAAGTGAATACCAGAGCTCTGGAGCACCCTGTGGGAATGTCTCCTTGGGGCCTTCTGGACTAAAATCACTGGTTCTGAGCTGGCATGGCTGGGTGTCAAGGT
Source organism: Donacobius atricapilla (assembly GCA_013397315.1). NCBI lineage: Eukaryota > Metazoa > Chordata > Aves > Passeriformes > Mimidae > Donacobius > Donacobius atricapilla. The sequence continues at coordinate 796,469 of WBMY01006641.1, forward strand.
GTGGGATCCGTGTCCCTGCTGTCCACCACAACACCTCAGAAACACCAATGCTCTTGAACTCAGGTGCTGGTGGAATGAGGTACGGAATCACCAGCAGGGACCTGAAATTGCCAAATCTCTCCGGCTTAAGGACTCTGTTTGCTGCGTTTGTGTTCACAGCCACAGACCTGCATAAAGGTAAAATCCTTCCTGCAAACCTTGATCCTGAGTCCCCATGACCCGATAAAGGTGGCTAAGGTGGGAAATTTCCTGTCTAGTCTAGAATCAGAGCAGGGAGGCATTATTTTGTATTCTACCCCCAAAACAGCTTCTGATTAACCTTGAACATCCTCCCAGGTCATGGCTCAGGGGAGCTCAGCTGGACTCTGTTTTTACATCGGGGCACAAGCCAGCAGCAGTTCCTGCACTGGTGGGATTGTAGTGGGAAGGAGCTCAGGGAGAGCCTGCACCCTCATCCAGGGATAAAGAAAGGAAAACGAGACTGGCAGGAGTTACAATGAAACCTGTTGAGAAGGGCTAAAAATTCCCACCATGAGTGTGGAGTTACCACAATGGTAAATGGAGAAACTTTGAGGTTTGGCAGAACAATGCTTCATTCTGGTGTTAATGTGGTTAGAGAGACATTGGTGTTTTGTCAAAAGATGTTTTGTGAAATACCAGTCTGTGGATTTCTCTGCTGTTTCCTGTTTGTGCTATACTAATGCATAATTAACATGCTACAACAAAGGGGATGGATTCCTAGTGTGGCTGCCATCACAAATTCGGTGGTTATCAGCTGATACCTGAGCCACTGCTCAGCTACACAGCTGAAACTAAATTCACTGCAGTGTGTCAGAAGATTCAATGTCTCTAGCACTGCGTTTAGAATAACACCATGGTATCAGGAAACATATCAAAACATCTGTTTTCATTCTGAAAGATGTCTTTTGGTGAGCAGAATTATCTGTGTAACTTCCTAGGTAGATTTATGTTGACAAGCAACTTTGCTATTGATAGGATTCTGTCTCTTGAAGCTCTGCCCTCGGGTGAGTTGTGAGGAAGCAGTCCTGTCTGGAACTACAGCAGGAGCTCGACAGCTAGACCTTGAAAATCAACACCAAAGGGAGTATGAAGGGAAACTCCAGTTGTCACCTTGTATTAATACAGGTGGAGGGTTTAGTGGCTCTCAGCTCTCCATTTCCTAAGGCAGACTCCATAAGAGGCATTTATAATGCATATTATTAATTTTATTTGGAAGTCCTTCGGGTGCTGCGATGAAAGGCAGCAGTATAAAAGTCTTGGAGGATCATATGTGTTTAGGGTTTTATAGTGATTGTAGAGTCTGGCTGGGGTCGAGGGTGAAGGCTTTAACAGATAAAACAAGCAGTAAGCACAGACATCCTAAAATCCTCCATGTCCTGCCATGCCAAAGCACTTTGATTTCTACCTGAGGGGTGAGGGACACAAAAAGCTGTTTCCTGGGATATAGGTCCATGAGCCCTTTCTGAAGCAGCAGGACTGCAGGTTTTGGCCTTGCGCTGTGGCTGTTCCATGTTTTGCTGCTGGATGAGCCACAGGTCCTGACTGTGTGACAGCAGGGCAGGATTCTTCCCTTCTCTCCCAACCGGGGCACCTCCTCTCCGGGGCTGTCTTAGGGTAAATGCCTCATGCAGCTACCCACACCTGCTCTGCATGCATTTCAGCTGTAGGGGCAAGAAAGGCATCAGGACAGGGATCAGATCAGATCTGTAGTAAGAAGACCATGTATGATGGTGATTTATTTCGTATAATTTATTCACCTGGAGTACTGAAAATACACCTGTGGACTTTTTTTCACCACAGACCAAAATGCACAGTAAGACATGAGAGCTCAGATGATGAGATAAATGTCCAAGGTAGGTTTTTATAATCCAGTTGTTTCAGTCCCTGGATTGATTGTTGTATTCCCTAGAAATTTCCTCCTTCCTAATCCAAGAGGTTCTCCCCAGTCCTGGGTTCTGTCACCATGGTGGATGTGAATGCTCCTTCTTTCCCCAACCAGCTCCCTGCAAATCCCTGCTTACAGGGCAGGAGGAAAACGAGGTTTTTGCCCTTCCCACCACCCTTCACACAGGCTGTGTGTGTCCTGCCAGGCGAGTGTGCCACGCGTCTGTGCTGCTCTCACAGAGCTGGGCTCACGCTTTCCCTCTCTCAGAGGTGCCTTTGGCTCGTGGCTCTCTGGTTTCTGGCAGCCTGAGCAATGCCAGCCCAGCAGAGCCACAACCCAGGGACCAGCCTGGCTCACTCTGTGTCCCAGGGACCAGCCTGGCTCATCCCATCACTCTGTGTGTCCCAGGGACCAGCCTGGCTCAGCCCTTCACTCCCTGTGTGTCCCAGGGACCAGCCTGGCTCACTCTGTGTCCCAAGGACCAGCCTGGCTCAGCCCCTCACTCCCTGTGTCCCAGGGACCAGCCTGGCTCATCCCATCACTCTGTGTGTCCCAGGGACCAGCCTGGCTCAGCCCCTCACTCTCTGTCCCAGGGACCAGCCTGGCTCAGCCCCTCACTCCCTGTGTCCCAGGGACCAGCCTGGCTCAGCCCTTCACTCTCTCTGTCCCAGCTGGGAGTCGGTGCCTGCCCCATGCACAGGGACATTTGTGACACGGCTCAGGCAGGAGTTCCTGGCGCTGTTAATAGAGTGTGGCTGTCTCATTTGTAGGCTCTACTCATCTGACAGCTGAGAATTATCAGTACTGATGCTTCACTCCCTCTCTTTTTCTCCAAGGTAGTGATTTGTCTATGTTATGGGTAGGTAAGCTTGACAAAACATTGCACATTAGCAGCTGAGACAGTGTTTGAAATGGGAAAATTGCTAGCAAACTGCTCCATTAGAGACCCAAATAACAAATTTTTTCTTTCCCTCAATGAAAGGGAGATAGTTAAGGCCCAAATTAATACGTCTGTCTCCCCAACTCTGCAGGGGGAATCACTCTTCAAGACGAATGGCTTCATCACTCCTGGGTGTGAGCTGGCTCTGCTACGTCCCTGTTAGGCAGAGTTTTTTATCCTTTCTGTTTTGCCATCCTGGGCGTGAGCGATGCAGGCGCCACGGGAGGAGGTGATGAAAAGATTTGCACCTCAGTGAACTTTGAGATGGATTAGCATGGGAATTTGAGTGCTTATTCTTTACCCTGGGATAGTTTTTCATCTTTAACTGCATGGTTTCCCCGTGTTTGTTTTGTTCTGTTTTTTTCTCTGATATGTTTACTTTTTGCTATCATTGCTGCAAAGTCATTAAAAAAAAAAAGTGGGAAGAAGGAGGACTTTATCCTGTCTAGCATCATGTTATTACAAGAAAAAATGGATCTGAATCCAGTGGGCCCTCATACTTTGCAATCTCTGATGATATATTAGAGAAGAGAAAGGAAATTGGTCCTGTGCTTTGATGTTGTCAAAGCCTCTAAAATAAAGCTGGGAGAGGCAGAGAGAGCATTGCTGTGTGTCGGGAGCGGGGAGATGTGCTTCAGTTCATCTCAGCACTCAGCTGGCGACATGGCACGGCCACGAGGGGAACAAAGCAGGAACAAAAACCCCTGGGAGTTTGAACAGCGCCAATTCACTTTATCAGTGTTGGGAATTCCGCTTGGCGAGTCTCTTAGATAGATCTGAGTATGAAATACCACAGGAGAATCAAGAAAAATTTTATTGAGTTCTAAGAAACCTTTAATGGGAGGGGGCGTAGTAGTTTAAATTATCAAAATTTAGCCTTTTAGGACTGCGTGTCTTGTACAGATTTCTGAAATGTATTGTAAAATTATTTTATAGTATATTCTGGTAATACCCCCCAAAAATGAACTCCCAGATGTAGCTTTGCACTACCACAGATGGTTTTATAGTCTATGACAGCGCTCCATAGTATAGGGATAGACCATAAAACCCAGAGCTTTCCAAAGGTCATGTTCTAGGTAACCTAGGTAATCTTCTCTGAAATGAAATGTGACTGTAAAATCTACACTTTGTCACTTTTTGAAGGAAAAAAGGACAGCATTAGGTAAGAATACTGGTTTTCACTTTCTTTCAAAGATGGCATCTCTACCATCAGTTTCCCATCATATGGTTTCTGATTGGGCCTTCATCGCCCTCAAACTGCCAACTTCCCTTCTGGCAGAACCTACAATTTCTTGATGTCTTTAATTGTCTGCTGTACTCGACATGTATGAGCTAAATGAGGTGAAACAGTGAAGTATTAATACAAACAAAGTGTTTTCTGTTATTTTACTTGTGAAACTGCACTGTGTTTTCCAGGCTATGTCTGCCATTCCATAGCATGCATTTATGTAAAAAGTAAATAGAAGTCAGATGAGTGCTTCATTTTGTTAAAGCACAGGCTTAATTAATGCAGCCCCGGAGTCAGTGCTGTGTTTTGTGCCAGGTTGGAGCCCACCTGCCCACACACCCTGATGAGGGCCCGTGGTGCTCCTCTGGTACCATCTGCAAGGTGGAGTGCACTGAGCAGAGCGTGTTACGAGCATCCTTTGGTCCTTCATTTGCAAAGGGCTTGATGGAATTAAAAAAATGTCCGGTGCTGTGGTGGAAATACAGCAGCAGATGACAAGAGCCTTGTCCATCTCTTCCTGTACAGGCCAGCTGCTCCAGATTTTGTAGGAGAGGGTGAAGAATTCACTAGGTAGTTTCAGCATACAACTCTCAAATAACTCCTGTATCTGTCTCCCTCTCCGCTTTTTCTAGAAATTTCCTTTTTAATTATTTTATTTTTTATTACTTGAGACCTGTGGCTATTCCAATTTTGTATTTTTTTCACCTTATGGGGGCAGAAAACCGTGTATTATTTCCAGCCTTGAGTCACTAAAATCGCCGTGGAATTTTGCTTGTAAAAAGCAACGTTTCCCCCCATCCCTGTATTTGGGTTTCCCTGTAAGGACTGCATGCTATCCTGGTGTGCAGGACGGGTGAACCCCCAGTTTCCATCCCCAGGGCCAGGAAATTGGGCAGGCATGACCTTCTTTTGTTCCTAGAAGTGCCTGCACAGAAACACTTGGGAGGAGTTAAACGCCCGGCTGGCAAGCTGACAAAAAGCCTTTATGGGAAGAGTGTGTGCTGCTAATTCTGGTGACAAACACCCAACAATAGTGGCGTGCTGGAGCTCACAGCAATTTGCATTTCACTGTGGACTTGCCAGAAATGAAGCGTGTTATATTTAGACCAACTGGAAGGGAAATTTCAGACACTAATTCAAATCACAAAACAAGGAATAGAATTAACTCTGATCACAACCTTTAAAAAAATAGACGGCTACACATATAAAAGAGGGTGAGCACATTGGCTGTACAAGCTGACTGTGCAAATATCAAAATATTTGTACTTAAAGAGCTTCTTAGAGTATAAATGAGCTGGCAAATTATCTTACTTTCAAGGGGATTTTTTTCTTTTGCTTATGAAAGCACAGATCACCAGAGGGATAGAGAGCTTACACATTTTCTCTCTACTATTCCTTAGTACTTTACAAACCTTGATTTACTTCTTCCTTCTTCCATTTCACTTTATCATCATTCCTGGTTCTTGAAGCTTTTTTTTCTCCCCTCTGCATTGCTGCAGCAACTTGAAATGACTGGAGTGCCTCATTCCACCATTCCAGTATGGTTTTGTGCTTCAATTCTGAGCCATCTTCAACCACAGATTATTTTTTTTTTTTTTTTTTACTATTTCAACTGTTGATTTTTAGGACACCTCAGGGGAAGAAATACACAACATTTCAATAATAAGTCAGAGCAAGGTAAAACCACACTTTGGTCTCAGTCCCAACTCAGCAGAAGTTTAGCTGCCATGGTCAGTGGGATTTGTTGTTTGAGGATCCACTTTTACATTTCTAATGGAGATGAACGTTTAAAGTTCATCTGAGGAGAAGCCATTCCTTTTAGCAGGAATTCAGGGAACTTGCTGACAAATGTTTGAAAGCACTACCGGGAAGGAACAGAAATTAATCTCCGTGGTTGCTGTATGCGGTATCTTAAAGCTGCTTACATTTTATGTTAGTGATACATGCATTTATGGTACTTCATAAAGAATACTTCTTTCAAGCCAAATCTTAGAAATAAAAGCAGCAGACTTTTCATGTAGTCTGCACGGTATTTTAGAAAAACTCAAGTATTTGGTAGTTGGAATACGAAAATGCAGTTCTCTTTTTTTACCCTTTTAACATAAAATACTCTCCACCCTCTTAAAAATCTGAATTGATCTTGCAGTGAATTCACTTTGGTTTCTAGCATGTTCCCACAGGTTGTTGCTCCTGAATTGCTCTGATTGTGTTAATAATCTGTTTACTAGCCTAGCTGTCAGTTTAAATAGCTACGTTTTATTTACACTCGCTAGTCAAGGAAAACATTTGAATTTTCTACCTTAACTTTAAAATATGCCTACTGCTCTTTATTAATTCCATGAGCATAAAAGTGCAATTTCCTTTGGTTGTGACGTTTTTTCTAGACCAATTTAGCAATCAAAGAGATGATTTTATTTTTCTAAGTAATTTTCTCAGTATTTTCTCTATTTAGTGGACGTCAAAATAAAAACATGTTTTGCATAAAACCCTGTAAAATTGCTTTATATTTGTATAAAATGTGCTGTCATATTTAACGTGATTCCTGTCCTACAGCTGAGTAGTTAACACATATATTGCTTTGTTTGTTTTCAGACGTTTGGAACAGAACCTCATCAAAATCATTCCCCCTGGAGCTTTCACCCAGTACAAGAAGCTTAAGAGAATGTAAGTTTTAATAAGACCAACATGCAAGAGCAATCATGAATCCTCTCGCTTCAAGTTCAGTATCTTCATTTTAGAGGCATATTGGCAATTCTATGTTGAAATCACTGGGGATTGCACAAATCATCTCTTTGGAGTGTAAGCAACAATGGAATTTGGTTCAGGATGCCTAACAGTGCATGAAATCCTTAATAATGCTTAATTTCACTTCCTATTATAAACGGTGTGATTTAATTAGTTGTTAGGCTGCTCAAGCTTCAAATCTGCTTCCTCAGAAAAGATGTGAAGTTCCATTTGTCTTCTCATCCCTTCTGTGCCTGTTTGCAGCACGTCAGGGCGGCTGACCCGTCAGAGCAGCAGTGACGTTTTTGCAGGGCAGTGAGGAGTTCTTTGTAGTGCTTTTGATGTCCTGATGTTGGAATGGTTTGACTGTTTACAAGAAAACCCAGAAACCTGCTGGAGCTTGTTTTCTCTGTCGCTTAATCACCAGCAGATACCCAGATAATTCTTCCTTTTATTACCTCTTGTGTTTTCTCTTTGGATTAAAGGAAAATGATAATCCTGATGTGTAGCAGTGCTGTCATGCAGATAACACGGGGCATTCCCCCAGTCAGGTTTTTCTTTCATTTTTGACTGGCATGTGAGGGATGTTGTGACAATTCCATGATGACACAAATAATGGTAAAGCAACTTACCCCCGCTTCACCACACCATGGAGATATTGATGTTGCCACTGGAGCAGTAACTTCCAGAAGTCATTCAGGCTTTGTAGATGAGTGCTAATGCTGCTGAAAAAATGCCTTTGCAGTTCTCCTCTGATGTGAACAATACTGGGATTAAGACACTGTCAGTTTATTTCACAGAGGACACTGGATTATCAGATGGCTTTGGGAGACTGAGCTGAGCTCGCACCGTAACTATTGATTTAAGGGCAACATTGCTGTGTTTTCCAGCCCCAAATTAGCAAATTCCTAGAGCTGAACAGCTGTAAATATGGATCTTAATATTTAACAGGTCAAATCATCAATCTTAGATGGTCTCTATTCTTCTGTCTTGCTTTCAATATAGCTGTATGTATTTTTAAAGAAGTACTGTATTGGATAGTAAGATGGTAATTTCAGTGAATAATGATGGATCCCTTTTCAGTGACCTAAACTGTAACTTTTTTATTATTATTGTCAAAATCACTACATAGGTCTTTCTAAGGTGTGACTAATTGCAGATTTTTGCAATGTTTTCCTGTCTTTTGTTTTTTCATTGATTGGTGAACTCTAGTTTTATGGGAGTTGACCAAAAAACATTCTTTAATGTAGAAAGCTTCCCTATCCAACATAGCACTTGCTGTGTGAAATGATTAATGGTAGCATTTCTCAGCAGAATTCCATTAGCAAGTGGTACTAACAGCTTTTTGGGGTATAATTGGCATGTTCATTGAGATCTGAACTCATAATGAAATAATAAGTTATTGTGTCAGATGATCTGTGCCAAAGCTTAGTTAACATGACAGGATCTTGTGGGAGAACTTGGGACAGGTTTTGGGCTGCAGAATGTCCCATAAACCTCATGTTTTGCCATTTGTTTGTCCACCTGTCTCCTTGTTAAAGTTTAGTTCCTGCTGGACAGTGAGGCTCTGGATTGAGCAACAGTTCTGTTACATATAGCTTTATTGAGGAATTTTTTTTCAGTATTTAAAGAGATTATTGACACCATCTTTTCAAGATTCCCAGTCCTGTTAACACAAAAATATACTTTGGTGAAAAAACTACATCCTAAAACAAAGGAATCATGCATCTTTTTCCTGTAGAAGAAGGATAAGTTCGATATCACTGAGGTTTTGTTAGCCTTTCTTCATTTCTGTCACTTTGATAAGCTGGAAGATTATCAATTTAATTAATGAATGCCCTACTGGGGGTACAAATGAAGAACATTAATATAAGTGTTGTTATTATTACTATTAATTACTATAATAGTATTTTATATAATTCAGAGGATAGTATTAGCATAACCCTGTAAGTTGTGTTGGATTTTTCTCCTGGTGAATAAATATGCAAAAGTGTTAGTGATAATAGTCCTCATTTCTGACTCAGTACTCTCTGTATTTTGATTCTTTACGGAGTATTTCCTGCAAGATAATGAAGTTTCCTTTCCTTTACTAATTGGATACCTGAGATTAATTATTAAATTAGATCCACTTGTCCAACATAATCTTGCTATGACTTGATATTATTAGGTCAAGATGATAGAAAAAAAATACATATTAATTTAAGTGTTGCGCTTGCATGTAACTGCAGTTTGCTGTTCAGAATGTGTCCTCAACAACTTCCAGGATGGGAGAGTTATTTTGGTGATTAGGAGTACTAAAGGAGCTCTTTTGTCTTGGACTTAATCATAATTGCTCACGGCTCCTGTCTCTGCTCTTCAGGGGCTTTTAACTTACAAGTTTGTAGAGGAAGAGTTAAGAGCCAAGTACAATTTTGGAATTTACAAAAGTGGAATAACTCTGAAGGATGTGGTTGCACCTCTCTAGCTCTGATGCTTGTAGTGGCATTTCATGTTGTCAGACTAATTTTACCACAGTTTAGCAGAAAACACATTGAGATTTCACAGGCTTCCCAGTAGCTCTGTAGAGTTGTGACATTTTTAAGCAGCTTCTACTAACACAACCATATATGACAAGGATTTTGCTGAGTACTCTTGTCAAATGAGAACAATCCATTTTATATGTTGGAGATAATCAAGTAATCTGTTTTTAATAATGTTGGTCAACAAAGAGAGTATTCAACCAATGCTATTAATAGTTTTGCATTTGGCTGCATCAGAAATAAATCTGTTTTGTTTCAAAACCTTTTACAGTGAAGACATTTAAGCCATGCAGTCGTATGTTCCTCAGCAACTTGCAGGGCATCCTTGCTCCCCTGCTGCCAAGTCAGAAGCGATTTATGTCCCCAACTGGTGACTGAGCACACCCTCCAAGGTGTGTGCAACAACCTTTTCAGAGATTCCTGCCGGGCTGTCAGAGGTGCAGGGAGGGAGTATGAGGGGACTGATGTCACCCCTGCCTGAGTGGAATCCTGATAATTTTATTTCATTTCCAGTTGAAGAGGCACACTTCCCCTGAGGGATTCTGAGATACCCTAAACTAAGAAAATGACCCTTTTGTCATCTAAATTGTCTTAGCTGTGCAACTTAGAAAAGCCTCTCTCTGTCTCAATGTAAATGAAAGCCATAATGGGGCAATCTCACCAAAGCAGGCCAAACAAAGGCAAAATAAAAGGCCAAACAAAAACAAAAATACGAGGACACCCATGAATCCCTTTCTCTCAGTCAAGTCAGAAGGAGATGGAACCTCCTTATCCGAAAGCGGTGGAACTTGGGCTCTAATGGAAAGGAAATAATGTGTCTAATTATCTGCTGATGCTGATTGTAGTGCATCTGCATGAAGTGAGAGAGTGCCATTGCCCAGCGTGGCGTTCCTGCACCTTCAGGCACCATTAGTTACACACTCATTAGCCTCCGGACGTGGGGAGAGAGGAAGGATGGAATTGTTGAGTGGCAAATCACTAAAACAGTGCTGAAATACTTCTCTCAAGAACGAGATGCCCCTTTTCAGATGCTTCTTGTTGTTCAGCAAACTCGCCTTTTCCCATGATTTTGGCAGATTTTAATATATTCCTCAAGAAATACATAGGACTGATCCATTTAGTACTTCTGCTTGTGAGATAAAAAGCAACAGTCAGTCTAAACAAGTTTCACAAAAAACTGTGTGAAAATAAAAATAAATGTTCCTACTTTCACAGTGACAAGTTCTGCTGCTGTCGGTTGAGCTGCAAAACCAAAACTTTCCATTAAACCTGTGCTGCTAGGCAGGATGTTGTAACAGAAAACATCACTAGATTGCAGAACAATTCTTTATGAGCTTTAAAAAAGAACCAAGCCATAGAAAAGTTACCAAAAAAACAAACAAAAAAATCCCCACTTTACATGGCTAGATTTGAAAAGAGTTTGAGGACCTCATTAAAATTTTAACCAACATAATTTGTAGCTCAAAAGATACAGAGAATGGAAAACCTCCTTGCTTTCTGATTATTAAGTTATCATTCAAGTGATGTTTTATTTAGAATCTACTCGGATCCATAGCATGTGCCCCGGAGGAAATGCCAGTGAAGATGTACATGAAACTCTGTATTGTGTCAGCTATCAGTGAAGAGATTTGATGCTGGTGATACAAGCTGGTATCAGCTGTCAGGAAGGGCAGTGAGGGGGCTGAAGGTGTCCCGGCTCAGCACCTGGTTGAACTGATGGACAGAAAGTCTGGATGACAGTGACAGTCACAATGAGGCCCCCAGCCCGGAGCACCTGCGTGCCAAATGAAGTAAATTGAGCTCCTTGTATGAAGTTTCTGTGGCACAGTCTGTCTGTGTCTTCGTGTTCTTGGCTGCTTATGATACAAATTGAAGAGTATTTTGCAAACCAGGAGCACAGTTTACTTTATAAATACAGCAGGCAGTACTAAATCCCACTCAGACCACAGCCAAAAGGGTGGAATCTTGCTGGGCTCCCTGGGGTCTGCAGTGCGCTGGGGGTCCCCAGGCTTCAGAGCTCCACAGCTCCCATGCAGATGCTTGAGGGCTTCCTGCAGTGTCTGAACTTCACCAGACCAAGGCTGAGTGGGTTTTGTGCTGCTTGTTTTTTCTAGGCCGTTAAAGCCCAGACCTCAGTGGAACAGCTGAGCTCCCTGCTTTGGGATCGGGGCTGGGCACTCTGCGTGATCCTCTCTGTTGGTACAAAGTTGGCCTTGCACGCCTGCATTGAAATGTTCAGACCACCTCTCTGCTTTGTCATGGGCTGCTCCCCGTGCTCGAGGGCCCCCCCACAGCGTCACAGTGCCATATCCAGCATTAGTGGCTTTGGGATGGTTTTATCAACGTCACTGTTGTTCTTCATAAAAACCTTCTTTTTAACATCCATTAAATGTTCTTCATAAAAACCTTATAAGGAAGGGTGCTCTCTATTTAGGCTGTGGCCTGTCATACTGACCTATGTTTTCTGATCCTCCCTGGAATTTGCCTATCTCTGCCATTACACAGTTCATAATTTCTCTGTGATTATATGATCATTTACTTCTGTTTTTATATCAAGTGTGTTCTTCCATTAAGCTGCAGCTAAAATGTTGTCATTAGATTACTGTTTACTGACATTTTTTTAATCTTTCTTTTCACAGAGACATCAGCAAGAATCAAATAACTGACATTGCACCTGATGCATTCAAAGGCTTGAAATCTCTCATTTCATTGTAAGTAAAAAATAGAACTGAATGGGCATTTGGGGAGCGCTTGCATGTAAGAGGAATAAAAATGATAATGTGCTGTCTGGGGGAACATATGTTTCTGTGTGCAACTGCCAGCTTGTGTGAAGCCTCTGATCTTCTGTAAATGAAAAATTTTGTAAATGAAAAATGAAGTTTAGAAAGGAGGACTGTCTACAAGTGTCTCATAAGGCTGCTGACTTCTGCACTTCTTCAAATCAGTGCATTCATCCATCTCCTGAAGATGTGCACCTGCAGGCTGCTCCATGCACCCCTACTCCTCATGGCACACCAAAACTCCATGTTTATACACCTTAGCTGTAATTACTGCTTCATTCAGCTGGAAGGGGACTAAGATATGATTTCATACAGAAGATAAAAGGAAGGTAGGATCTCTTGACAGCCATTTGTTTCTCTTTATAGAACACAGAAAACTGATTTAGCACCAAGTTGAATTTACATGCAGCTGTATTTCAGCCTAGGTTCCCACAGCACTATTAAAACAGTCCAGCTTTTAATGGATAAGAAGTGCAATACAAGGTCAGAAGCTGCCTATTAAGGATAAATTAGAATACAGTAGTAGAAAGCTCCATGTTGAGAGAAGAGGGAAGCACAACTAGAATGATATTTACCTGCGTTAATTTTAAAAACAGTATGGAAAAAAAATCTCATTAATATTCATATAACCCAGCTTGGTTTTTAAAAAAACTGTAGTTTGTTTCTACAAGCTGCCATAATTTTATTTTTTGAATACTGGATAATTCTGAGAAACTGAATGATTTTTTGACTAGAAGAATATCAGAGAGTTATTAAGTACTAAACTTCCATGTTGCAGTAAACCTCTGAGCCAGAATGCAGAAGGATTGGCTGTTTCTTGTGCCCTGAGTCCAGCTGGGAGAATGCCAGAAATATATATTAAGTGTTGCTGGTGTTTGTTGAGTAGTTCAGGCGGTGTTATTCAACATGCTGTGGAAATGGTCAAATCCCTCACTGCTGTCTGGAAGCAATTCAGCAAGAGAGTGACATTTACTGAATGCTCCAGTTCTGGCTCAGTGTGAACTGCTGCTGATGCTGCAGTGCTGCAGCTGCCTGGTCCTGGCAGACCTCCTGGCTAGGAATGAGCTGGGCAGGCAAGCCATTCCCCCTGGGCTTGACTTCCCAAGGCAGAGCTCATTCAGCTTTAGCACAGTTAGCCCCAGGTGGCCTCGGGAGTGTGGGACAAAACACATCAGAGTGGACAGAGAGGAAATGAGAATTTAAAGTGGGCAGGAGTTTGTAGTGTTTTAACTTGCAGACAGACGCAAGTGACATGATTGTGTATTCTCTGCTCAGTCGTCCAAGGCGGTATTTGAAGTAAATGATGTTTGAACATGTTTCTGTCCAAGTGGGTAAAACAGTGCTTAAGTTAATGCCAGTAGGTTATGGCAGGGAGATGGGATGCAGCACAGCGAAGGCTGGAGCAAGGGAACTGCCTCCAAGTCTTTCCTGTGCTCCATGTTTGCCTCAGTTTCCCTCCACCACAGACACACAAAGCTGTAACACAGTTTCTCCTCTCCTTGGCAGCCTTGTTTCTAGGATAGTATCAGCTCCAGTCTTGAAATTATCAGCATCCCCCTTTAGGGTCAGTTGTCTGCTGTGTTTTTACTTTCTTTTGAAAGGTTTTGCCCTTGCTGTTCATTGCAGGTAGGTCTTGTTTTCCCTATAGTTGACAAGTCATAGTTAGTTTTCTCATTTTCGTGACCTGTCACCCAGCCTTGGCAGGTTCCTTCCTGTGGTTCTTTCCGTTTCTGAGCCCTGCGTATCTTTATGGAGCAAGGTGTTATGCTGGTCAGCAGACTCTGGGTTTCTCTGAAGAAAGCTTCCCCATGTTTCTGCCCCTCACAAGCGGAGTATCTTCTTTTTTCTGAGCTTTGCCACAGCCACCAGCGCAGCTCAGGCAGGCACAGAAAGACAAATGCAAGAGGGCTCCTTGGAGGTGCCAGCCCTCCTGATGACACTGCCAAGGGGGAGAGAACAAGGAGGCAGAAATAAAGTGAGACAGCGACTTACCAGTGTTTTCTCTCTTAGCACCTCAGTCTTTTGGTGCCCAAGGCCCCATTAATGGACTCAGCTGCGTGCCCTGAAGGAACACTGCTCTGCATACAAGGAGCAACTCTCCCTGTTCCTGCAGCTCAGTCAGATGTGATTGGTGCATACATTTTAATGAGGCATCACCCAGGGTTAATCTCTGCACAGAGCAGCTGGACCTTCCAGCTAGCTGAGTTCCAGCCAGAAGAAAAGAGGGGAAAGTATTAATGCACAAATGAGAGTAAGCAACTTGGTTTCCATTAAAAGTGAAGTGCTGCTGTACAACTTAATATCTTTGCACTTCTTTTGTCTGTTTTTATTCCCATTTTATGCTCCTCCCTGTGCTCCCTGCTTGCCTGCAATCACAGTGCTCCCTATGGGGCTGGAGAGCCAGAGTGCTCCTCTGGAAGGCAGCCAGCGTTGTTAGTCTGCCTGCCTAATGCAGGCCTATATTTAGTGGGTTCTACTCCGCTTTCTTCTGAAGTCAGCTGGGCTTGGTGTTTCCAGGCAGAAATGCTGCTCAGAGTACTCTGCCTGTTGCACTTCTGTTGGGATGGTAGAAAAAACAGTACATTGCAGTTTTTGAAACATGGGAATGTCTGTAAAAGAAGCTGTGTCTTCTAAAATGTATAAAACTTAAATCTTTTAAAAGTGCTAAGTGATCCATGTGCTAGCAGGTCATAAGTTTTTATTGTAAATCTATTTATTTTCTCTAACAAGAAATTCACCTATGGGAGTCAAACAGGACACAAAATTATTATACTTGAAAGCAGCCATTTCTACCTTGGGTTTTCTCTGCATTTAGCAAAAGAAAGGCAAGTTTGTTCCTGTAAGGTACTCAAGACTTCTCCATTCCCCCCCTACATGCAGGAAAAAATAAGTTATTTTGCTCTGCGCCCATTTTTCAAACGGGTTTTGTTCTCTATTCAGATTACTCTTCAGAGCAAGAAATTTCTGCTTAGAAACATTTGGGGATGCACACAACTTCTTTTTTTCCTGGTTGTTACAGAATAAGTAATTGGAATCATTATGCTTTAAGAACTTTTTTTTTCCCTTCTTCTTCTTCCTTGAGAGTTTACTGGCTTTTTCTTTTCTTCTTCTTGTGCTGGTTGAATTAGTCTTGCCATGCAGTACTTCCTTCGTATGAGAGTAAATAGTATCCTTGCACTGAGAAGTATGGCAAAATTGGTTGGTTGCAAATGAATGTATTATCTGAATTTGAAGGAAAAGCTTGAGAAACACTCTGTGTGAAGTTCTGGTGTTTGTGTTCCATGGTTAGCAGGGCCTCTGCAGGAGCTGCAGTGGTTATAACAGCCCAGAGCATGGGGGACAATAGGAATAGTTTTATGTTTCATTGCTGCCCACACTTTCCTAAAGTAGTTTTTCATTGAATCAACTCAGAATCTGTCTGGTATCAGTGAGAGAATTGTATCAGCATTTAGTTAATAGTATCAAAGATAAATGTAATTCCTGGGGTCAGTAGATGTCCCACCAATGTAGATTTGGAAGGCCATATCCAGACTGTCTGGGGATATTTTATGAGATATGACAAAATAGTCTAAGCTTTCAGGGTGTTAAACTGCATGAATAAGTTTGAGACCATTGCAGAGGGGGAATTCCTTTGGTTTTGTTCATATACTGAATTAAGCTAATGAACACTTTCACAGCTTAGATCAGCCTGGGCACAGAGACAAGAGACAGCTTAGGTTTTGACATAGCAGTCCCATTTAGACCATCATCTCCTGGGTGATGATGTATGGGGTGTCATTCATGGTGATTTGAAATCTGCAATAAAACACTGTCTATTGCAATAGCTGACAAACTTATTTTAAGGTAACAAATTGCTTTGGATAGTTTTACTGTGATTTATTTAGCGTAGCTTGTTCTGAAGAAATATGAAATAGTGCAGGGGAAAAAAATTACATGTCTAAATTTCTTTTAGATATTAGAAATTTATTGCTGTTTTTATCCCTATCAATTTGTCCTCTTCTGAAAACCCGAATTCGTGTTGAGCCTGTGCCATTGTACATAGCTTGGGAAATATAATTCTTCCTAGCAAGAATTGTTTTCACAGTCTGAAGGAAAGTTAAAAGCATTCTGAGGACTGAAAAAGACATTGCATAAAGTCACAATTTGACACTTCAGTAAGAATGTTTCAGCCCAGCCAAAATAAAGGAACACTTAGCTGGAGACCATATGGCTGAAAGTAAAAGATTCTGTGCTAGGCTTTCATACCTCAAAAAACTCTCTGTCACCTTCAAGGGAAAAGTCTCTGTATTCTGTGATCTGACTTAATGAAGCAGCTAAACTGAAACTGCATTTCCAAGTATGGAAGCTGAGGAGCAGAGACATGAAATAAAGAACAGCAATTATTGTTTCACACCTTTGAAGGTGGTGTGTTAAACTTCAGCGCATCTGAAAGGCCATGTATTGGTAAAGTCAGTGCAAATTCCCTCATTTTAAAATGGTGCAAGAGGTCAGCAAGGATAGAGACTGTGGAGAATCAGTGTCCATTTCATGTTTTAAGACCCTTCTGCTGAAGGTTTGGTCCATCGTTGATTATAGTCTCACCCGATATACTTGTAGCTACGTGTGCTTCCTGTGTTTTCTTTGTGTGTGGTGTGTCCAAAAATTGCAGATCAGTCTATGCGGTGGCTATTTATGCTGCTTAATCTTTATTTTAGAATATCAGTTGGGTTAAACGGCAAAACTTGAAGTTTAGTAGTAACAATTAATTTTTTAATTGGAAATTTAATATCTATTTAATTGGAAATTTAATGTCTTGGTATAGATACATCTTTAGGGGACTATTAAAATATGATGCCAGAATGAGGCTGAAGGAACACAGTGCCCCCTTTGTGACTGTTTTGTATTTTTATAACTTCTTGTTGCTGATCCATAATGACTCTTTAGGGTGCTGCTCCCAGGGATTTCCAATGCTTGCAGTGCTGCCTGGGGTCTGTGCTTTATGTGCTGTGGTATTTGTCAGACCCGAGGCTGACTTGCTTTCCTAAAGACGAGAAGCCAAAAAAGAATCAGGAGCCCTCACAAAAAAAATCTTAGTAATTTTTTTGATTTTCTAAAAAATGTCCCAATTCACTGATTCACTGTCTATTGGCAGCAATTACTGAGCTAATTTTATTTTTATTACATGTTAACTTTGTTAGTGTATTTTTAATTTAAAAAATGCTTTAGGTCTAAAATTTCAGGTGCTTTGGGATAGAAGAAGGGTTGTGTTCCTGTGCCAAGCTTGCACATCAGCCAGGACACGTGCATGTCCTGCAACATGTGCAAGGGAAGCAAGTGAACACCATTTTTTAGCATTTGTAATGCCAAACGCCAAAGCTCCTAAAATTTACCACTGCCGGTGAAAGCAGTGGAGATGTAAATTAAGCCCTGGAATTGAATTGATTATGTTTCCTGCTTTTTTAAGTTTTTGTTTGTTTAGCTTGGTTTGTTATATTGTTTTGTTCGTTTGAGGGGGGGGTTGACTGGTTTTTTTGGAATATTTGTTTGGTTTGGGGTTTGTTTGTTTTGCTTGGTTGGGTTTTTGTTTTGTTTTTTGGCGAGGGTTGGTTGGTTGGTTGATTTGTTTGTTTGTTTGTGTTGGGGTTTTTGTCAGGGCTTTTGCTTGGTTCCTTTTCGCCGCAGAGCTGCTGCTGTGGGAGCAGTGGGTGCAGAGCGAGGTGCTGGGCAGTGGGGCTGGAGGAGAGGACAGTGTGACCTTCCCTGTGGCTGCAGGGACTGCCAGCTCTGTCAGCTCTGCCCAGGGCAGCCTGATGGACCAGGAGGCAGCCCAAGTCCAGTCCTTGGTGTGAGTGTGCCCTCCTGCGCAGCACAGACAGAGAACTCGGAGCAGAGCAGGTTTCCTGCGCTTTTTCCTGCAATGAGAGCTGCAGAGCAGTGCAGACCTCCCCTCCCCTGTGCAGCCCTGGCGTGGCGGGCAGACAAGGCAGGAGCCAGTGTGGCTCTGTGCAGTGCTGAACATGAATATGAATTAGAGACAAGTGCCTGAGCTCTCATACTGACTTTTGTTTAGCTGCTAATCTGCTTGAATGCTAATGTGCCACATGCACATAAGCCAAATTAGTTTGGAAAATGCTTATTTTCCTTTTCATGGCTTCTAAAAATCGGAGCTTTATTCTATAAGCTACTTTGATGTGTTTTATTTTGCTCAAAATAATGAATAAGATGTATAAACACATCCTAGGTTGGAAGTTCAGTAGCACACTGCACTATGACCTCCTGACTCTCAAATTAAAAATAAATGAAAAACAATTGCTTTGAGGGTCTTATTTTGATACATGCATTCAACAGTACCATAGGACAAGAGTTTCGATCTTTCTTTAAGGTTTTGCTTTCCCTCTACAGCCAGAATAACCCTTAGGCTGGAGTGAGGATGTTTTTACTTTCCATGGGCATTTTGTCAATCTTACCTTCTCAATCCTTCTTTGCTGTTGTACTATGAATTATTGATCAGGACTGCTGATCCTGCTCCTTCACAAAACTAAGGAAGACATTTCTCTGACATCCCAGAGTTTGCAGTCTAAACTCAGTGTACAGATGACATGCTTGCTATAGAAAGGTTTCTCAGAAAAACTGAAAGGTGAAAAGGAGACATACTGCGTTCTGTGGGTGTTGCTGTTTTAACCTTTTACAAATATTTTATTTGCAGAGGTTTTGGTTTTGCTTTCTGATACAGGTTCACACATTTTTGTTCAGAGGGAAATCTCTCAGTCAGCCTTTCACATGTTGGTTTGAACAGTGAAATCCAGGGACTTGAATGGTCTGAATAGTCCTGTTAAAGCTTTCCAAGTTCAGCCACCATTTCCATTTGGATAGGGTATAAAAACCTTCATGTATTGCATTAAATTTTGTTGAAATAGGAAATTGTGTGTGTGTTCTGAAGCTAAAGTCGAGAAACAATCAGAAAAATTTAAATGCATTCATTACTCATAAGAAACACTAACGGGAGCAGCACATTACAAACACCTCCTGACTCTGTTCTAGATAGGGAAAATTTTGCATTTGTTTAGAGAGAATAAAATGCTGGATGACCCTTATTTTCTTGAGTAGCACTTATGACAAATTTGGTTTCAGTTTAGTTTTGGTATTTAAATGGTGTTATTTTGTTTAGGCTCAGAAATGAGCTGATGTGGGAACGCTCCCACAGGGGTGGTGGACTCCCAGTGACTGATGAGGAGCAAACTGAAGTGGGGATGCTCTGGGAAGGCCAGGGGGTATTGGAAATGGTCTGTGGGGCGAAGAGTTTGTTCTTCAATATGTTCAACTCTGCCTAATATTTCAAACGTTGTAAGGCAGGATTTCAGCCAACATCCAAGTCTCACATGGCCTTTTGATTCATTGCCAGCCTATTGTTCCACATTAAAAAGTGAGGGAATCAACCAGTTCAGTGACACATAAGCAGCAGAGTTTTGGCATGAGCTGGTTTATAACCATTTACCATGTCCTATGCACAGCATAGAAATGACATAAATTCTGTTTTTCCCAGTTTAAAATGTTCAGGTGAGGCAAAACATTGTCAGAGGGAGCCTCATCATCTTCCCTTTTACCAGGACTCGCATAAGCTCCTCTGCCACTCTGGCTTTGACAGATGATACCGACCTGCAGAAATGACATGAGCAAATACTTCAGCCATGATTGAGTTTCTGGTGTTCCTGTCATACGTGATTTTGCTCTGATCACTGGGTAACACAACTCAGCATAATGGTGGTTCTGTCTCTCTTCCTCCTTCGTTCAGTTTCTAAGGATAATATATGTGCATTTTTCCATTCAAAAATGAAATATTTTTCATGTTAAAATGGAATCACGGATATCAGGTCATATATTTATGGCTGATTAAATATAAACAGTGACTCTTATTTTTATTATTAAAGCTTTACTGATTTTTATAACTAAGCCATCCCTAAATTATTTCTGAGTTCCTGAAATATATGTCTATTTCCAGTTCAGGATAAATTTCTTTATATTAGTTCATTGAAATGGTAACAGCAGCTGGTGAAGCCATAATATTTTATCCGATGATGCCTGTGTCACATTTCATGCCAATTACTGTATCTTAAGAGACTCGGTTATATGAAATTTTATTGACAACCAGCTTGTGCTCTCTGGCTTTTAAATTCAGTATTACTGAGCAGAATTCTAGGTTTTTGCATCAAACAATGTGCCTTTCAGTGGCTAAAGTATTCCTAAAAAGGATGGGAAAAAAAAACCCTCTTAACAGAATGAAAAATATTTCAGATACAGTTTCTGGATGATGTCCAGTTTCTACATTAAAAATGCCTTCCAACACCAGACGAAGCCTGAATCATAACGACTCATTTAATGCCATGTGCTCTCTGAGAAGAAAATGAGATCAGTGGTTAAATGAAATGCCCACAGATCCTGGGCATGGTGCACCATGATCAATAAAGATGATAATGCAGAGATGTGGGAGGACACTAAACTGGGCTGTTATTTAAGATTTATTTTGTCTTCCTGAATCTTGCAGAGTGCTCTATGGAAACAAGATCACGGAGATTCCCCAGGGCCTTTTTGATGATCTTGTGTCTCTGCAGCTGCTGTGAGTATGATCCCTTCCTCTTCTTTATTTTACTGACTGGCTAGATTTACTGTTCTTTCAGCTTCTGACATTAATAGAACCACCTTTTCCTCTGAAAACTCACTGGGATGTGCTAGTCTGTTGTCTCTGTGTAAGGCAAGAGGGAGGCAAGGGCTGAAAAAACTAAAAAAGGAAGGTGTCAACAGTTTTATAGCACCGTGTGTATAATGGATAATAGACACAGAGGATTTAAGTGTGGGGAGGAAATGAGAGACTCGGTCCAAGAAAGGAAATTTGGTCACCGGCTGATGCGTGGGTGGGGATGCCATCTGATTGTTTTTACACATTTAGCACTTTGTGGTTGAATGTCTGGATCCTTGAGGGCTTCTGTGCTGCAAGAACCTGCTGGGGCAAATGAAAGGGCAACATGAGAGGTCAGGCTGCTGCAACTTGTGCTCAGTTCCACGTTCTTACTCTGTCAAATAGGGCTTAGTTGCAAGAGAAATGATTTTATAATATATTGTTATTTAGAGTACTTTATGCCACGTGTGATTTAACTTGCAGTCTTGATCAGGGTAAGATATATAGCGAGATATTCAGTATATGTTAATGGAGCAGAAAAAATTTCCTAAGTGAAACGTGCAATTGCAAATTTCACTCACTTGTCTCCATGATCACACTGGGAACCAGTAACTCCTTCAGAGGGACGGGAATCATCATCCAGTCAGTAGAGGGCACAGCAGGGAAGTGAGTTTAATGTGTATTCCTAATGTTCTGATTACCATCATGGATGATGCACTGAGAAAATAAAGGTGATGTACCAAAGGTAGTCAATTCTGGTTTGTGTCACATACAGCACTCCACCCCAAACAGTAAATCATATTTATTATACAATATGGAGTAGCTTTTAGACATGGTACTTGAAGCCTTTCTGACAATCCTGATGTAGGCAGCAGTGAATTTCCCAAAGATCATCGTTGCCATTGGATGCGTCACTGCGATTGCAGCCTTTGCTGCCCTTATATGGGGTAGCAAAGGAAGCTTAGATTGAGATCAGCATTCATGAGCAAAGGCAACAAGTAAAATGAGGTCACTGAAGTGACTCTCCCTGCTAAGTGAAGCACTGCTCAGATGTGTAATTTATCCATCAGACCTTAACTGCGGACATGGACCACCCTGTCCCAGGGCAGGGCAGGCAAGAGCCCCTTTGGTCTGGCTGTGACAGTCCCTGAGCTGGGGCCGTGGGGAGCTGCTCATTGTTTTATCTTCACTCTGTGCACCTTTTTTTAGCAGCTCCTTTCCTCTCTCCTGCCCCAAACCTCACAACTTTTCTGGTACTTTGGTGTTTCCATGGCAGCCTGGGCAGTAAGAGAAATTTTAGGGATGGTTTTCCTGGTGTGAGGACAATAATTATGAAAGTGCAGAGGAGCTGGGACTCATCCTACCTTGACCTCTGAGAAAAAAACTCTGTTTAAAAAAAAATCTGAGATTTACAACCATCCTCCCCAACCCAAATATTTTACAGTTACAACTTTGAAGAGATACTCAAGTATCTGTCTAATCCAGGACACTTTACAGATAGAATCCTTCCCAGTAGGAAAATATAAATAAGAAAATCACTCAACACGTGGGTCACTATATGACCTTTATGTCGTATGTGTCCTATAAAAATATGGATCTAGAACTTCTGCATCAGGCATTAAACAAATTTTATCTCCTTTATAGAACAGGCCTGGCATGCATGTAGAGTGGCCTTCAGTGAAGTGCATATTTAAGACAAGATACAATTATTTTTAGTCAGAATTAGCTCAAGTGATGCCTTCTTGTTAAGGAGACAAAATCTGTGCCAGGGAACCACTGAAAGGTGTTGTGCTTCAACTATTTAAACATTCTCAAGCTAAGAAAATGTAAATAGGTGTCCCTGTTTTGGGATTCCCAAAATCCCATGACCCTGGAGCTTTCCAGGGTCTTCTTGAGCACATTTGTATGTAAAGTATCTTTTGGCAAGGAGAGCACTGAATGAGCATGTTTTAAATGCAAACAAATGTCTGCAGTTTTTTGGATTGTGGCTTTGAAGCAGCTGTTCTGGGATTGCTTGTAGTATTTTAATGGCTACTAAAAAAAAATATAAATGGCATTCGTTGGTCTTAGACCTGCTGTTGAACAATTGGAAGAGTGCCCTATGATTAGATCTAATTTAGTGTTCCATGGGCACTAGATTGGATTTCTTCTTATTTATCTGGAGACACTCTGATAAAAACACGCTGATTAAGGTATCCTGGTAGCCTGTCTGATTTCCTGAGCTGGAGCAGGAGCAGTTTTGAAAATGTACTGGCTTTATGATAAAGCAGGACACAGTGAGAAAAAAGGGAGTCCTTGTGGGCCCTGTATTACTTAGAAGGAAAAACTATTATTTAGAAAGAAAAGACATTATTTAAAAGGAAAAAATAATTACTGTGACGTTTCAGAACAGATCATATTGTTGTTATTATTATTGTTTTGGATAGAACTCACCAGACTTTCTCAGACATGTAGTTAGTTATTCTTCAGTTTAAATATACTGTCACAATATAGGCCAGGATTATTCTGTGTTCTGGCTGAATTGTTCTCTGTAAGGTTCTAACACCCTCAGACAGTACCTCTGGTGTCAGGAGCCCCAGAGCTGGATAAAGGGGTTCTCAGCTCAGGCATGGCCACATCTTCAAGGGGCTTGTTTGACTTTGGTGTAGGGGAAATGAATTCAGAACAAGTTTTAGACCACCTTGCTGGCATCAGCATTCCACATTTCTGCCCTATACGGCAGAGGTGGTGAGCCAGTATTATATTACATTTGGCAAGAAAATAACTAGGCATGCTTAGATAATAAGGGTTTGGAGGTTTTCTGTTGGGGGATTAGGGTGTGGTTTTGTTGGGCTTTTTTTAAACCCTGTGGGTTTAATTCAAAATGTTGTTTCTGAAGTTTTCATTATAAGTAACTATCTTAAGTAGTTAACATTACCCACAAAAATAATTGCAATTGGATTTTTGTTAAATTGCTGATTTCACAAATCTTATGTGTTTCTTAAGTATGCAGCGGTAACTAACAGAGCAGCAAAAATGATTCTTCAAGTCCAGCTACACATCTGTTCTGTGGAGCAGAAGTTTTCTTGGACCGTGTAGTTTTCCTTATCCTTTTTGAAGGTGCCAGAAGAGAGGATGATAGAAAGCTTTGTAGCTACTGTTCCCTGTCCTCATACATTCTTCTTTTCCGCAGGTTGTATCCAGTGCCTTGTAGGAATTTTTAGGTCAATTTGGGTGTGAGAGATCTATGTTGTTTTCCAGAAAGGGATAACTGGGGTGGTTTTTTTTAGTTTTTGTGGGTTTTTTTAGCTTTTGTGGGTTTTTTAATACAGTGAACGGAAACTTTCATTTTATTGGGGGAGCAATGCATCCAAGCTGTGAAATAGAGTTTGATTAATTTAATTGTTTTCATTTCTTGCACTTAAATGCCAAAAGAATGGCAAGGGCTTCAGATTAAGGTGGAATTTTCAAGAAACCATTCTCTGTGGACAGTTAGGCCAGGAGACCTTCAGCTGACCCTGGGCTTTCTAGAAACTGGAAGACATTTAGATGTCCTGCTCAGCTGTCCTGCAGTTCCCCTGGAATGTGGACAGGCTCTCTCAGGAGCCCCTGAGCTTGCCAGAGCGCTGCCGGTCACTGCCCTGGGGCACAGCACGTTTGGTTCCTTGTCACTGCAGCCCCTTCCCTGTGGGCAGCCCTGGCACAGATCAGCCAGCAGCAGCAAGGGGCACTGGGGCTGTGAGCCAGCATTTGTCATGTCTGGGTACCACACCTCCCATCCTGCACCCAGCTTCAAACAAACACTCCGGGAGCCCTTTCCCTGCAGCCGCGCGCGTCGTGTGCTCTGGGTCCTGGAGCGAGGAGCTATCATACAATCCCTGCTGTTTAAAGAGGCTCTGTAGCAGGATAATGGGAGGGATGAAGTCTCATTTTTCAAATGTCTGGCAAGTAACAGTTTTCAATAAATCCCTTTCCTTGAGGAAATCTACTTTGCGTAGTTACCAATCATACAAGTGCTCAGGAGTGTCGATCCTAAATCTTCTGCTTGCGATCCTCACGTTTTCCTGAGCAAGAAAAATCCCCAGAGTGGGCTCTGTTTTGATGTTGCTAAACATCAGGAGATCTACTCCTGTGGTACATATATTTTAAAATCAGAGGCTGGTTGCGTTTCTCTCTCAAAAAAGGAAGCCAAGAGCTTACAGCCTTCTCCTCCTTCACCTAATATCTGGTCATTCGGGAAAACTCAACGCTGCAGCTGGAAAGGAGCAATAATCATATTGGTGCCTGGAGTTTGACATATTGACAGATAAAGTGATGTCAAAAGTGGTGACAAATTATCACTCATCTAACCTGGGTTAAAATTGGGACTAGATATAATATTTACAACTCAGCTGACCCTAAAATAGACTAGTATGAAGTGACAAGTCATGTGTGTACTTTCAGAAACTGCTATCATCAGTCTTCTCAAAATTCAGCTGATCAAATTTTGGTTTGAGTGATTCTTATTTTTTTTCTAACTTGCCTTTTATTCTGTTTTTTTCTGGGATGAATAAGGCAGATACTTGGTATCCCCAGATTTTTCTGGTGAGGTTACTTGGAAAGTATCTTCATAGCAAATTTGCCAAGTTTGAAGTGCTTGATTTGATTTGTAATTCTAAACTGAATCCCAGGACTGAAGAGCTTAAAACAGGATCTACCAATTATTTATAGTGTACTTTTGGGGCTTGATAGAATCTCAAAGGGAATGTCGTGATGTACAAACTCATACAGTATTTAAAAACAATAGAATGTACAGCAATTCCAGTATTTGGCATGTATACATTGCACTGTTGTATACATTGCACAGATGTATACATAAATATATTAACCAGCTATGTAAACAGTACAGAAATGTCAGAATAAAGAAAGTATAGTTTTCCATTTACAAGTCTTTAATAGTACAGTAGTTTCTTCTCTTGCCCATAATGATCTGGGCTTTAAGTGATGTATAAAATCTTCGTGTTCTGTGGAGTTCTTAATTTTTCTCATGGAGAATAGACAAAAGTAAGTAAAAAAAAAAAGACACCTTGTGACTAAATGTAAGCGGAAAACATTTTCACAAAGATGTCAGGTAGTTGGAGTAGGCTGCCCAGAAAGCTGTGCGTCCTCTGTCCTTCAAGGTTTTAAAGACCAGACTTTATCCAGACTGGATAAAGTTCAAGGTGACCCAATCTGACCTTGTACCTCATCCTGTCTTGGCAGCCTATCAGGACAAGAAACCACTGGAGCTTCCTGGAATTCTGAATTATCCTGTGATCTGGTGATCTGCATTAACTGTGCATGAATGAGTCATGCTTTGAATGGGTTTCAGACCAGATGACCTGGAGGTCCTTTGCAACCTGTGGTCGTTTCTGGGACCTGTGAACATAAATTCTTAGCTAAATGGCATTTGAGCTTTTCTCTTGCTTACTCAAAATATTTCTGGCTACAGCACAGAGAGTATGGCACCCTCATCCTTCCAGTCCAGGGCAGAATGCTCTCTGCACAGACCTGTTTAATAGCTTTAGAGTTGCTTTCCAGCCATTTGCCTCAAGCTTTTTTCTTTCAGATTTCTGCATTTAGGTTGCTGTTGTGATAATGTTACTAAATTCAATAGCCACTGTTAAAAGCGAGGAAGCAGCATCTGCCAGACTCAGAAATACAATTACAGTCAGACACTAATGAAAGACTGCAGCAGCATCTGCCTTTCCCGTGTCACTCGTGTAGCCTGGCTGCACGCAGCTTCCCCAGACCGCTGCTCACCCCTGCGTCAGTGGGACCCACAGCCCCTCTGCCGCCAGGACTCCAAGCTGGGCCCTCCTGACAGAAGCTCTCCTCGTTGCTATTACACTCAAATCTAACTCTGCTAGCCCTGAAAGTTGTGAAAACATGTTTGTTCTGGTGTGCATCTGAATTATCATGTGGTTATCTGGAATCAGCTGTGATCTCCCCTGCAGGCAGAAGTTAGAAGCTGTTGAATTTCAAATAGCAGAAGTCTGGGTGCTGTGACAACACGTGTTTATAATTCTCCAGGTAGTAACAGAAGTACCACAGGATTGTTTCGTGGGTGGTTTTCAACCAGAGTTGCAGGCTTTTGGATCAGAAAATGAATTTCTGAAATCTCTTTCTAAATTCCCACCAAAACAGGACTGTCAGACTATGCTCTGTACTTCCTTCTTGACTCATTATGAGCTTGTGACTTTTCCATTTTAATTTACTGTGAATAAATTTGTCATCACCATCATCCAGTTTCCTGAACGTGGAGAAACACTTGAAGCTGGTTAAGCAAGCATGATGACGATTTCATGCTGGTTGTTATCAACTGAAGCACTGGCAGGCTCTTCAGTGGTCAGTCATCACATTAGAAAATGTAAATTCTAGTAGATGTTTAAATATCTCGACACAGTGAGAGACAATCAGAATGCTCCCTGACAGTCCAGGCTATCTTAAAATGTTCCCGAGACTTAATACAATTATTTTGCCAATAACTAGGCGGGGGCACACACAATTCTGTCATTAGATGTTGCTTGTCATTGGCTGCTGGGATGACCAAGTGCTTTACTAGATATTGCTGTATTGACACTTCAGCTGTTCTCCTGTGAAAAATTGTGTTAAATCAAGGGTGCCGCTTGATTCCCCATAAATTTCAAGAGAGAATTCTGAAAAATACATGCTAATTTTTTTTTTACTTCTTGTAACACGTATATCCTAAAGAAAGCTTTCTGCTGAGAATTCTTTATTTGCTGCCTTATAGTGCCTCTGAATGTAGGTGAAGCCTTCAACTATTGATATTCTATAAAGGTCATGCCTGTTCAATTTGTATTCTGCTGTTACCCAGGCAAAACTGTTATCCAGTTCTCCTCTCCCCTACAAGTCTCCTGTGCCTCTTACATCTGTTTTTTCTGGTGAGTTCTCATTTTCCCCAGTGGAGTCTGGCATGTGGGATGTGCCAGCCATTTCATGGGATGCCAAACATTCTCATTCTCATCGTGTTGTCGTTGCTGTCAAAACACAAAGCTGGTGAAAAAGGAAGAGAAGCTTTTCAGTGCCTCAGTGCAGCTTCTCTCCCCAGCACTTTCCTTTCGGCTCACTCATGCATTTAGGATGATTCCTGCACTATCCTGGAGCACCAGAGGCCAGCCTGCAGTCCCCAGCATGTGTAAGGTTGCCAGGCTGCAGTTGATTCTCCAAGTTTTGTGGTTATTTCCTGATAGTTTGATTACTTGACTTCACTGAGATAAAAATATAAACATGGCTAAGGGTAAAAGCCATATAAACATTCCCATTCGCTCTTAAAAAACAATTTTTTCAGTCATTTTGGGTTTGGAGTTCAGGATGTTATTTAAATGTTAATCACTTGAAGCTGTGCTTGGGCATATAATTCAATTAGGGGACCATCTTAATTATGCAGATGGTGCTTATGGGCAGCTGATACAATTACAGAGCCAATTCAGTGCACATTCATTTCAAGGGCTTAGCTGAAACACGTTATTATTTCAGTGTGTGTGGACAAATCCACTCTTTCAGGAAATGGGTTCATGGAATTGTAATAGTGCTCTGCTCAGCTGGTTGTTTCAATGGTGTGCAGACCACAAGGTTTTCAACCATTCTGCCGTGTTCTGTGGTGGTCCAAGGCCTCTGAGAGGTTTCTTCATGTTTTTTACGTATCCAGAGGGATGAAAATGGAGACTTGAGTTAATAATCCTTCGTCCCTCTGGGTAGCAGGCGGTTTTATTTCTACTTGAATATTTAACCTCCTTTTGAATGGTGCCCCACATCTGGAGGCCGTGTGTAAATCTCATCCAATCAAGCTGATAACAAAATAGGAGAATTAGTGGAATTTACTTTCACCGTGAACTGGTGCAAAAATAAACACAGTGTAATTCCTGCTAAAATAGAACTCCACTTTTAATGTTGTTCCTTCTTTTGGTGTAAGTCCAAAAATGGAACCCTTAGTATGTTTTATGGCCTGGTTCAGTGTTCAAGGAAGATTCTCCTTCCTGGAATATGTTTTTCTCATTTGCCTTTGTGTTGGTTTAAAAAACCTCTTAAAACCACTTTTAACTCCATGTGAGGCCTGCCTTGTATACCTAATTAAAAATTAGATGCCATTAGTGGAGCTGGGATAATGAAGAAAGATTAAGTAAAGAACTGAGATTTATAGAGGGGAATATTCACAGCAGATATTTTAAAATAACTGAGAGTTTTGAAAGGAATATGAACCTTAATGGTTCTGGCCAAAAGTCATCATCTAACTCACAGTAAGTAGGAAGAAAACATTTTTAGGGATGATGTATTCTGCTTCCTCAGTTTTTCACTTCTCCCCTCTGTTTCTCACTGATTCTGAGCAGAAAAAAGTCAGTAATGTATCTCACCATCCACCCCACATGGCTACACCTGGATTACTGCTGAGCAGACTGTGATACACAGAAAACGTGTTGTCACCTCCGAAAAGCTGTTTAGGACCTGAATTCCCACTTCTAAACAGTCTGCACGAGCACTTTTCTGTTCCAGATTACTTCGATGCTTAAAGGAGAGCGTGTGCCTCTGTATTTGTGGCTGTATAGAGGATCAGTTGCTCTCATTTTCAGTGTTTGGCTCTAAATAAATGCCACAGATTATATCACCATGAACATAGTCATCAAAAACTCGTGCCAGGAAACCTCGTCACATTGTAAATTCTATTTTCCAGCATGGGGTGTATTCATGTTTTGTTGAAACTAATGGGAGAATGAACGTGGATCCAGTGCATTCGCTGCAGTTGCAGGTCAGTTTTGCTCAGAGGGGATTTTCAGTGGGATGGATCAGTAAGGCAGACTTCGTGCCTGATCTTTGCCCAGGAGGGAACAGCATCTGCCCAGAGCGGCTCTGCTGTGCCCTTCTGAGGCATCCCAAGGAGACACACTGGTTACCCACATGTGGAAATAAAATTGTAGTTCAGTTGTAAATTCTCTTATTGCTGAGATTATTTTCAGTTTTGCTTTATGCCTTGTTAAAAGTACTGATTGCAACCTAAACCGTTACTATAATACTGGGAAAAAAAAATTAGCATCTAGTAAAATAAATTGAAATACACACTTGTTTTCAGTTTTTTTCCTGGGTAGCTCAGGTGCCAAGCCTCTGTCATGGGACTGGAACAGCCAAACCAAGCTGCTGTGCATTTCCTAAAATTGGAGTTGGACCGGTGCAAAAGGACAAGGGGTAGAAACCAAAGGATTTGTAATGCCTAAGAGCATGTCTAGGGGTATTGTTCAAAATCCAGTACCTGGTTCTGCCTCCTGCTACCTTGCTAAGCCATTCTTGATGCATGAGATACTCTACAGGCTGGAAAGAGAAATGCATGATGTGTGAGATCCAAGAGGAAGAAGGTTGCTTTGTTTTGGATACACAAATGGCTTTAAAAAGCAAAGAGATGGCATTTGCTGTTGGAGTGAAGGAGGAGGAGCTGTTCCTGTATCCCAGTGGGAAAATTACCCTTTTACTTTTGGATGAGCCAACAGGAGTGTGGATTAGGTGTCATGGAAATACAGATTCCAGAGGGGTCATACTAGTGCTGCTTATGATTTCATAAAATTGTTTTAGCTATTAGTTCATGCAAAAATGTAACCTCGTTTATCCATCATTGCCTTCTATGGGATTTTGTCTTAACTAATGTCAAACTTCATTTTCCACAACATATAAAGGAGGAAATCTGGGTAAATCGATACTGACTTTCCTGTAGGCTGTGAAGGGGAGTTCTCCTTTGGAGCCCTCTCGTGCCAAAGCATTCCTGTTCCCCTGGAGTTCTCCATGCTGCCTAAGTCTGCCTTCATCTCCTCTGTATCACAGGCACTGTAACTTTTGGCTGCAGCAGAGGGGCTCCACCAAAACAACAGTGGGAGCAGAGCACTCTAATGAGTGTGTGATGTTCCAGAGGTTTCAGGACTGTAAAGGCAGAGGAAGCATCTTCTCAGTTACTTTTTTGGAGAAAAGAAAAGCATCACATGCAGCTAGTAAACTTGCATTTCTTCCTGGGTGGCTGCCCTTTTGTCTTTAGTGGTGTCTGTCAAGTTTGTTGGGAATGGAAGCTCCCTGTGCTGTTAGAGGTGTCTTTAAAATGATGCATTTTCTTGCTGAGGAATAGAGGATATATTTTCCTTTTTGCCTTAAAACATATTTGCCATCTGTTTTCATATTCATGTGCTGCCTCGCAGAGAGCCACGTTGATGCAATATTTAGTCCTTTAAATTCATTGACAAGGGAAGAATTTTGGGCTCAAGAGAACTGGGTTAGCAACATATACTGCTTACCATTTTTCTCAGGCTGGTACTGGTCAAAAGATGTGGATTTTAGCTTTGCTAAGAAGAATAGGTAATTTCCTGCCTATTGCCCTTCTAAGTGGAAGATACCACCATGCATATGACAGTAACAAATTAAGTGTTCTTGTGTTTGATTGTCTCAGCAGGAGATGCAGCTTGTTGTTGGGTTTGTATCTACTGATTACATGGGGCAGAACTCTGGATGGATGATCTAAGAAAACTTGCACAAATACTGTCCAAGATTTTCTTGCTGAACTGTTTAGTTCCACCAGCTGGTTGCTGTGTAGTTGTAAAATACATGCTTTTTTTAAAATAGTGTTTAAATTGCCTTTGTGGTGCTTTTCCACAACTGCACAGGCCTCTGGTGTGGCTGGAATTCATAGAATTGTGGGGCAGTAGAGGCTGGAAGGGACCTTGTGTGATCACTTGACAATAGTCTAGAGAGCCCTTGCTTAAAGCAGAGCCACCTTATCAGGTCAGAGCAGGTTGCTCATGGCTTTATTCGGTGTCACTTTGAAAACCTCCAAGGACAGGGACTGAGGACACAGCTCCTGTGGCAGCCTGGGCCCCTCCCTACCTGCCTGTCCTTGGGTGTGAACTGAGTTTCCTTTCAGTTAAGTTTTAGCCCATACCTTACACTTCCCTCTTCTTGTCTCCAGGAGAAATTTCTTTTCAGTCTTCTGTTATCAAATTAACCCTGCACTCCTTATCAAAAGATTTCAAACTCCCAGAATTTCACTTGGACCTAAGACAGCTGCAGGCAGAGAAAATTGAAAAATAAGGGTTCATCTCATTGTGGGCTGTGTGTGCATGGAATAGCAAGGTGGGGAGTAATTTTTATTCCTGTGTATGTTAAGCTGAAGGCTTCTTTAAATATTTGTGTAGAATTTTGAGGAAATTGGGAGAGGGGTAGGCATACAAACCCACCCCCATCTTAAAAGAAAAATTACGTATTTTAAGATGGCTAGCATTGTTGTATGTCTGTATATTCCCCAGCGATGAGAGCACTCATGTCCACTGTGAGTGTTTCACCATTTAAATGTAGCAGGCAAATGAAGCCTTTATATGTGGTTTAACTTTGGTGACTAGGTTAATTTTTTTTTTTATTTTACCCCAAAGTCCAGTCTATCTTTATCTGGTTATTACAAGATTAATGAATTCTAAACCTTTTCTCTGTTTTCAGGCTTCTCAATGCCAACAAGATCAACTGCCTGAGGGTAAACACGTTCCAAGGTCTGCATAATCTCAAACTGTTATCTCTTTACGACAACAAACTGCAGACCGTCAGCAAGGGGCTCTTTGCACCTCTGCGATCGATCCAGACTCTGTGAGTATGCAGGCATATCATAAATGACAGCTCTCTCTTTCCCCACCAATGACGTTGCCTGTCTTTGCACCTGACATGAAGACAATTTGGAGGAGACATCCGTGTAGCAGCCCCTCCTTTCCTCACTGAGAGAAAAGGAGCAAGAAGTGTTGCATCAGTGCAGGATCGACACAGCCTGCCCTTAGTGACAGAAATGTCAGAACTGTGTGAAGCTCCGGCTGTTTGTTGGGGAGATGATGTGTGCCTTTGACTCAGGATAAGATATGAACAGCAGATTCTATTAGGATCATTGCCTAACGGTTTTTAATGAGCCAATGAGTTGGCATCTCTCCTGCCTGGGTCTGAGTCCTGCTGTGCAGTTCGTGACTTCTGTAACCACATTTCAGCTGACATTCCACTTAAGGGGAATGATATGTTGTATTATTTGATCCATTAAGAAAATCTACGAAAGATTTTTGAATTTGGAGGCATTAGAATAAGCATCAGAAGCAAAAATGTAGAAATGATTCAATATTTTGTAGAAGAAGGTCTCATCCTAAAGTTGTGAGTAATAAGATAATAAGGTAAATAGTACTCCTTCGGAGCTGGAGTTGGCAGCCTGATATTCCAGTATTGAAATATGTATGGATGTGTATATATACATACTGCAGTATCTATGAACACACACACTGTAGTACTGCAATTTTTGTATGCAAATGCACATTTATCTATTTCAATACTGGGAATGCATTGGCTGAATTAGTTCTATAAATGTTTTAAATCATATACAAATGAACTGACAGGAGTGATTTCTTGCAGCAGAATTTCTGCCACATCCTCAGGCAGCCGCAAACACCAGCTGAATTTCCAACAGGTATTTGGCCAGTATGTATTGCTGCAAACCATTAAGGCATTGGAATAATCATGTACACAGCCCCCAGTTCTGCTCACCCAGCTCTACCATGCTTTCTGCTGCTGCAGCTTGCTGTGTATGTACACACATAAACTGGGGTCACAGAGAGGGTTTTTTACAGAGCTATAAAAGGTTTGTCAGGTTAAACAACAGGCCTTTTTAATGTTTATAACCCTAAGGTATGAATATTTCCCGTTGGTTTCCCTAGGGTTTTGCTGGTGTTCCTGGTGGCCTTTCCTTAGAATGGACTTGTTGCTTCACACGAAGAGACTTTGTCATGAAGTGTTGATTCATCCTCCCATTTTTAATACCCCAAGTGATTGCCATTTTCTGTATTTTTTCTAGAGCTGCAAAACCAGACCCAAATTCTGTCTCTATGTGAATCTTTGTTCTTTGGACCTTTCATAGCAGGAATGGCTCTACTGCAGTAGGAATTCTGAGTTTCTTCAGGCTCTTTCTGCTCTGTGTGCTCTCCCTTCCCAGTCCTGGACAGCCGTTGCTCTGTTGTATTTTACACTTATTTTGTTCAGTGACAGTTCATAAATATAACTGCAAACAGAAAGTAAGTTTCTACAAGTGGAAAACAGTAACAGAGTGAGAGAGTTCTTGTGAGGCTATAGCTTTATATCTCTGTCCAACCCGAATTGAAACATCTGTCTTTTCTTAACATGTCTTTGCAGTTACTGGAGAGCTGAGTCCTGCTCCCTTGGAGGTCAGAGGGACTGATGCAGGTTAGCTGAACTGAGATTAGAGCCTGGCTCTGGGGAAGACCAGGCAAACTCTCCTGACACAGTGCTCAGCTTTCTCAAGCAAAATAAATCAGAACAGCAGCAGAAAAACACTCTTTTTTCCTAAGATGTTCCAGCAGATTGCTGTTACCAAAGTCTAAACACCCCGTTAAATCAATGTTATAATTCCTGCTTCCAATTTTGGAGGAAACAAATTGAGCAAATTTTGGTGAAGGGTAGAGTGAAGCTGTACCTTGCCTTAACATTTCAGTCTTTAAATTAAAACCTTTTGCTTCAGGAAAAAATACATGTAAAGGAAGTACTATTACACATGATGAGCATGTGCAAGTAGTAATTTCACTCTTGTGAAAAGGTTCTGGACCATTTCTGCCATTGCCCAAAGATCCAAGGTGCTTCACTAATTCACATTTTGAGCTTGCTGATAAAATTTCTTTTAAACCAGGACACAAAATGATCTTCAGGTAGAAGGTGCATTTCTCTCAAAAGGCAGCACGTCAGGCTCTCAGGAGGAACTGTTGGATTTGGGAGACAGCAGCAGGTCTGTGTCCTTTAAAGGGAGCTTTGCTATCTTAGTTTTTGTTTCCTCTGTGCGAGGACCTGCTGCAGGCTTAATGAGCTGCTGGATGTGAGCGCTCTCAGAATTCTCCCTTTCACGTGCAGCTCCGTGTGGCTTCCGCCGGGCCTGGGCTGGATTTTCTTTCGGGAGCCGATTCAATTACTCCACTCTTCAGGTTCGGCGTCGGTGAAAAAAAAAAACAACAATGCTGGAGCAGGGTGTCACAGGTCAGCCCTGATTAAACATCCCATCCTTCTCGCAGACATTTAGCTCAGAACCCATTTGTGTGCGACTGCCATCTGAAGTGGCTGGCTGATTACCTGCAGGATAATCCGATCGAGACGAGCGGAGCGCGCTGCAGCAATCCCCGTCGCCTTGCCAACAAACGCATCAGCCAGATCAAGAGCAAGAAGTTCCGCTGCTCAGGTAATTCGTTTAGCCAGCCTCTGCTGCGCTCTCCGTTCAGGGATAAGCAGGTCCAGAGAGCCCGCTAATCGAATCTGCGGGGCAGTGTTTGCTGTAATGGATATTAGGGAGCATCTTTGGAAATCAAATTTGGGGAAATTCGGTTAGTTCGACAGAAAGCCAATTACCGTGCGGATTAAAAAAAAAAAAAAAAAGAGAAAAGGAAAAAAAAGGCAGTCTATAGCTGTCTTCTCTTAAAAAACAAAGAAAAGAAAAAAACATAAAAGCTTGTGACATTTAATCATAAAAAATGACTGAATTATGAAATATTTAAGGAAAACTGTGGCAGTATATGTGGATCCATGTGGGAAATGCTGTATTTTGACAGGATTGTCATTTGTATTCAAGCAGAGCTCTTACTGACCTAATGAGAGCTCAAGTTTAGTTCCCACGTAAAAGGCTGAGAACAGTAGGAGAGGTTTTCATACAACTGGCAGTGGGCATTTCTGATCTGGGATGGGAGTGAAGCTGGGGGTGAGGGAATGGCATCAATTCACATGCTTTCATACTTTCATTTTCCTTACATCTATAAGTAACACACACTAACTCCAGGAAAATTGCCATCAAAGTTGGTAAGATTTTTGGTTTCAGCAAGCTTTGAATCAAAAGGTGCAAAATAATTCAGGCAAAGGTTTTGCATTGTGAATGAGACAGAAAAATCTTTCCACTTGAAATTAACCTCCAAAGTAACATAAACAGCTTTTTCTTAATCCTGTCCATTCTTTATTTATGGTTCAGCTGTCAGTAAAAGGATATTTCTTGCCTTACACAGCACAACTACGCAGATGACTGCTTCTTCGTGTGTTTTTCCTGTTGGTTATATTGGTCATATCTATTTTGGATTACTGCATTTTTGTGTACTGTAAAGACAAGCAGGTTTCAGTAAGCAAATCTATTAGTGTGTACTGAGGGGAAAAATGACTGTTATTGATGGAGTACCTTGCAGTGTTTTCTATGAAAATTACTATGATTTTTCTCTTTCTCCTCTGAAAAGAAACATGATTAATTGTGTTCCTGGTGGTAAAAGATGAATGGCTCTAGATGGGGATGCAGCATGAAGCTGAGTGGCAGCAGCCCAAGACAAGCCGTTGTGCTTTGTGCATCTCTGTGAGCAGCATGCCGAGCTAAACCTTCCCTTTGTGGGGGAAAGAAAATGAAGATAACTTCATTTGCAGTCAGCTTTTCTTGGGCAGGCTTGTTAAGGTCTTCAATCCTTGTGACTCAAGCCACCAAATTTATAATCAGGCCTGAAATTATGACATATTTTATCTCAGTGTTTGGAGTGTGTCCATCATAGTAACAATGTAATTAGCCAGTAATGTTCATATTAAAAGAAACTGGAGTATAAAATGCCTAAATATAGTTTAGAAAGGAAAACAGCCTGCAGAAATAGGTCTGTATAAACCTGTACCACATTTGCCATTGTTATTTTCTCCTACTTTTATTAATGGGCTAGAGGAATTAATGTTCTGTGTATGCATGCATGCTTTGAACAAAGGTACAGGCTCTTGGAGAAGGCAAACACCATCTGACACCATTTAGGAGAGGGCGCAGCTCAGAAGAGCTACAGTGCAGAGCTCAGTACCTGGTGGTGCTGAGAATAATATTTTGTGTGAGTTCTTATCTTGGGGGTCCTTTCCTTGAGGCATTAGGTTGTTTTTCCCTGGGTCTCCAGCCCTACATCTATATCAAAACCACATGGAAAAGGCATAAACCTGACTTATGAAGGAGGAGAGCAGGGATTGAACAGCTTCAGAACAAAGATTTCAGCTGGATGAAAACTAATGCTGTTCAAAAGCTCCGTAGAGAAGAGATCCTTGCCTGCAGAGTTTCCAGATGGTGATGAGATACATTGAACTCGACTTGCTGTCTGCTCACATGAGACATGGAACATCTAATGGTTTAGAAAATCTTAGCTTGTAAATCAATCTAGGGAACAGACATCCTTGGCACCTGTTCTGCTCAACTTGTCCCTTTGAATCATGGCTGCTTCAGGCTTGGCATTTAGCAGGAATTTTTTGTGTTTTCAGTTTGAGGCATATTTTTCATCCCAGGATCTAACACAGCACGCCTCTGTGCAGAAATGTCCATGAGGTATGAATCTTCATTTGGAGCACTGGGCAGTGCTTTGTGTCATCCGGGGATGACACACTCCCCCCTGGGATGGCAAGGCTTAGTAACTTGTCAGTGTCCTCACTGTCTTTGGGATTCTCTGTTCTAGTTTTTACAGCTTCTGCTCAGCGTATGAGAAAACACTTTTAATTTTAAATTCTTTTGTCAATATGCATCTCTTGCTTAAAGGGTTCTTTTGTCAGGTTCCTCATGTTTTCATGTAGTTTATGTAATATATTTAGTAGATGTCAAGGTCAGAAAGTTGTTTTTTGAGGGGAAGACACAGGGAATGTGAGGGATTGGTTAAGGAAGAAATGTGAGGGATTCTATCCTCACGCAGTCTTTGACCTTTGAGAAGAGATGAGGATGCACAGAAAGTGTGAGCTCTGCGGGAGCAGAAGTACTCAGGCAGTGTCAGGATCACACCCAGGAGCAGTTAAGCCGAGGTGAGCTTAGTACTTTGACATCAGGGAAAGGCCAGTTTTAAAGTCATAAAATTCTGAGGTTGTCCTGAAGAGAACTGTGTGTTTTCCACATTCCTTTTGACATGGTAGTGATAGGACAGGGTGGAATGGCTTTAAACTGTAAGATGGTTGGTTTAGATTAGATACGGGGAGAAATTCTTCCCTGTGAGGGTGGGCAGGCCCTGGCATGGGGTGCCCAGAGAAGCTGTGGCTGCCCCTGGATCCCTGGAAGTGACCAAGGCCAGGTTGGACAGGGCTTGGAGCATCTTGGGACAGTGGAAGTTTCCCATGGCAGGGTGGGGGGACTTCTATCCTTCTATCCCAAACCATTCCAGGATTCTATGACTGCCAGAAAGGACCTGTTCTGAGAAAATGATGTGATTGTTCATTAAATTAAGGGAAGAAAGGGAAGTGCTTTTTCTCTAAGCATAGGAGAGAGGAGTGGATAACACGAACAGGAGAGAAAAGCTGAAGTTTCATCAGTCCAAAGTGGCAGAGGAGCATCAAGAAGGTAATGTCAAGAGGATGCAGAAGCAGATGGGCTAAATAGAACTGTATTTGATAATTAAATGAAACTGTGGAGACAGATCTACAAAACTTCATTCTGCACAGTTTCCTTCAGTTTTCATCACAAGTCCCAACCATCCTGTCAGATAGCATCTAGCCAAAGGTACTTACCTTCTTTTTTTTCAGTTGATCAGTTCTTTCAGTTGGGGCACTTTTCCCAGATGGTATTTCCTCCCAGAACCTAATGACTCGAGCTTTTACTGATAACAATGGAGCAACATCTGCAAAGGTTATGAGTGGCCATAGGAAGGAGCTTCTGTGCAACAGGTAGATAATGTACATAATTCTTTTTAGAAGAAGAATTGGAAGCATTATAGCATGAAATGAAGGAACAGCAGGGAACAGGACATATTTTTGCCCAGGGCTGTGAGACAAGCAAAGCTTTTGAATATACCATCAAATATGTTTCAACTTCAGATTGCAATAGATACTCTTTGCTGTGATTTTTTGCTTTCTGTCTGATGCAGTGCACCACAATAATAACAAATCTCCCCCTTGTACAACTGCCTTCCCACAGCTATACAATCTGAGACTAAAAAATCTGAGATGTTTCCTTGACAGAGAAATCAGAAGTACAAGCTGGGACTAATTCTCTCTCTGCTCTGTTTAGAAAAGGGAAATACTGTCATTTTCAGTGGCCACAGGGAAATTCTGATGATCATTTTCTTTTTGGCTACGTCTGCCCACTCTGACCACCCAAGGATCCAGTGGTGCTTGGCAGCATTAGGTCCCATTCTTAATATGAACAAGAGGGAAGAAAGATCAACACAAATATCCTACCCAGAAGCATTTGATTAAGTTCACTACATAGCAGGGTTTTTTTTCTAAGGCAGCACTGGGCTTTAGGAGTAAGGAAAATGAATCTATGAGCAGATTGTGTTGTCTCTGTGGTAGCTTATTGTCACTTCAAGACTTGGCAGGTTCCTTGATTGCTGTGTGACACTGTGTCTGAAATAGCTTTTGGAAAGAATTGCCCTTGCATTCAGCTGTATATCTATTTCTCCCTGTGATATGTTTGCATTTTTCACTATATTGTGCATTTTAAAGGCGATGAAAGTTCCGCCGGCTGTACTGACACAAACTATCTCTGATAATGATCAAAGCAATGTGTTTCTACAAACATCACATCACAAAAGCTCTTTATCTTCTAATTCTTAGAAAGAAGACTTTTATAAAGAAGGTTGCTATTTGAAATACTCTGAAGTGAACCTGTCTTATTGCTTCCTCCTGCATACCTTGTGTCTAACTGCCTTTAATTAGTTACTTTGGTTCCAGACAGTTCTATATAATCCAAAGGACAGGGGAGAACAGGAGGAGGAAAATGAACCATCTGCCAGCATTATTCTCTCCTTCTTGGACACTACTTCTTGTTAACCCAGCCGAAAGCAAAGTCAGCCTTTGTGGTACATTTGGGTCCAAAAATGGCATCTTTTGGGCTAGTGTTATTTCTCTCATGTTATCCCCAATTATTAGATGGCAATGTAGCTGCTATTTTTTCACTCATAATTTTTAAGGCATTTGATAAAACCTCTTCTCACTAATTGCTGCTTTTCTCCTTGTTCTTTATGTGTCTTTAAAACCCCTTCTCACTAATTGCAGCTTTTCTCCTGATTCTTTATGTGTCTTTCTCTGTCTTCATACACACTCACCTTCCTTGGTTACCTGTTTGCTTTGGAACAGAGTTGCTGTTTCTTGTAATCACCTGAAATTTCCTTCTCTCTTCTCTGCATTGTTGCACCTTTAGAAGCACAGAACTGCCGTGGATGGAGTCAGGGGAGCACAGGCTGCACGTCAGGACTTTTTGTCCCTTCCCTGTGGCAGTTCACACATTTCATGTCCCTTGGACTCCTTGGCTTATTCCCTTCTCTGCTCCTAGTGATGTGTAAACACTATTTAAGGTTTTTGAGCTCCCAAACTGAAAGCTGCAAGGCATTGCTATTCCTCAACTAGAGTTTAAAAGTCATGAAAGGTAGGTGAATTTAACCCAGATCTTACATAATTTATCTGATTGAAACACTCACCAGTTGTTCCCGTAATTTGCCAATCACTCTGATGACAACTTTGCAAATTCCTTCCATTTTTAATAAGCAAATAGTCATTTACAGAGCATGGACTCATGCTCCTGCCCTTAGAATTTTCCATTTGCTGGAAAGCCCAGGTACCCACCTGCTCCTGTCTGCCTTGTTGCTACAGGAACACATTTTTGGGGATGTGATGATCCTGCCTGTGGTGCCTGGGGCTCCAGCAGCTCCTGAGCAAGCCCCAAGCCCTGACAGCCTCTGGGTTTGCCCTGGGTGCTCCAGACCTGCTCATGTTAGTGGGGGAATCTCATCTGAGGCCGAGCTCCAGCACTTCTCTCACCATGACTTTGCCCTGCTGTGAGGGAAAGGCATAGGAAGTACTGCTTATGATTTGAGAAGCTGCATTCAGATTTCTGTCTGTGGTTTGATTTGGTTTAGTTTGGGGGTTTTTTGTATGTTTGTGTATTCAGTTAAATTCTGTGTGTTGTACCCCTTTTTTCCCCCTGAAAGATACAAAGACTCAGCAGAACTACGTTCAGAAACCCTCTGAATATACCAAAACTGAGGATATGTCTGTGGCGTGTAAGAATTATTCTTATCTGAATGGAAGGCTGTTTAACACCAATAAATCACCTGCAGATTAAATCGTACACTGAATTTGTAATTATGAACATGAATTTTTCATGGTACACTAAAACTGAGTATATTTGGGCTTTGGTTTGCATGAATTCTTCCTGAAGCTGAAGTCATTAGAGAACACAATACAACTGCTATGGCTAATAGTAATGGAGCTGGGTTCCCTTGTACTGTGGAAGTGTTGCTGTTGTTAAAGTAATTTGACTGTACTGGATAATGATTATAGCCCTCCCTTTTCTGCACATCTTTGACAGCAGTTCAGATCTTCATATTAAAATTTGTGTCAGTTACTCTGAGCCTTCACTAGCCTGTGAAAAACACAATGGTGAAGGGTTTTGGCTCTGCAGTGGGGGGAAAGAATGGAAACGATTTCACTCAAGGAAGCACAGGCTCAGCATGAGACGGGTGGGTCTGTTTGGCAGAGACTAGGGTTCTTAATAAGAAAGTAAACTGACGTGTTTCAGTTAGAAAGTTTATTTTAGGCTCTGCCTCATTTTATTTTTGAGTTGAAGTAGTCTTCAAAAAAGCAAAATATCTGAACAGCCTTGTTACCCACCAACATCCTTATTTGCAATTATAGTAAAGAGGCACTGGGAAGAGGGAGGATGACTGTTGAGTCACAGAGGCATCCAGATATCACAGTTATCCTGGATTCCCCATGTAGGCAGAGCACAGGGCTGTGTAGATGCCTCCCTTGAGATCTCAATTCCCCCCTAATTATTAACTATGTCGGAAAGCTGAGTGATAGCTCTTTTAACATCAAAAATTACGGTGGGACCAAGTTTGCTGTCCCCTCTCAGGTTGGAATTCCATGCTATGAGGTTAAGCTGGGCAATCCCAGAGGTGCTAAGGTAGCACTGTTCGTGTGTGTAGTGGTCAGTTGAATGGGGAGCAGAAAATAACTGGGGAGGTGCTGCCATGAAGAGAGCTCATCAGCTAAAACCAGTGCAAGGATGTGGGTGCTGCAGTTGGACAATAATTTTTTCATCTGACTATTCTGAGACTGCAGCAGCCTCCTGAGGTGTTGCAGCCTGATGGGACAGTTAAAAATGGGGTCCTGTGTACAAATTCTTTACAAGCTGCAGGTTCAGTGACCAGCTAACGGAACGTGGATTGCAAGAAGTAAACGAGCACCAAGAGCAAACCATACAATGCTGCTTGTGTGTAAAGTATCTAAAGGTAGGGTTTCTCATGGACACTGGCAAAGAGCTGGAGATGTATTTCATTTTTCAACTTCATTTTTGCAGACATTTATGCAGGGTGATTTTATGTACATCCAAAGGCTTATGGATTTTTTTTAAATGTGATTTATAAAATAGTGTGCTCTCCTGGTATTTCTGGTCTCCTGTATTCTAGGGACATAAATAAGGATTTTGACAGATTTCTTTGTGTGCTGGTACCTCTCATTCATTGCAGTTGATGATTAGTTTAAGCAGTTATTGTAAGTGGTGTTTAATTAGTGCAGCAAAGGAATAGAGTCTTGTTCAAAATATTCTCATGGGGTTTCTCAGGAAGGTGTTTGCAGAGCTCAGACTGCATTTGTTTCTAGGAGAACTGAAAGAGTTCATTGACACTGAAATTACTGAGTTTATTACGGATATCCCACTTAATACTGTAAATCAGTATATAATATAAAAGTCTTTGAAAGATATGAACTGTTACTTTTCATTGTTTAACAGAGTACTGTGGATTAATTTGTTTGAAGAGCCCAGGCCAGAATTTCTGCTTTATTAAAGCAGTGTAGAAATGAGGATATAGGATTCTACATCCTTCTTCACTGTGGAGCCGTACAAAATTATTGGCAGGAATGCTAGTTATAGATACAATTTCTTCGTAAATGAGGTGTGGATTCCAGGGTTATGCATACTTTGACTTAATCAGGCAAGAAAATTAGTGTGGTTTTGTGCCACATTGCATGAGTCACAAAAGAAAATTAATGTTTTTATCAGTTCAGACTCTGGCTAGTTTGGCAGCTTGTGGAGATTGAAGATTTCTGTTAGGTTCCCCTGAAAAATGGCTTCAGTTCATTTCTTAGATTGCACAGATAGACAAAATCAAATTGCCTTACTTTATTGCTGAGCTAAACCCACAGTGTGGGGCGGCTAAGCTAACACTGTAATTGTGTCCTGAAGTTCCCAGGTAACTCAGTGCTGGCTTTTCTGCGTAACACTGCTGGGTCATGGCAAAATGGGGAAGCACAGACCCCTGCTGTACCGTCTGTCCTCTCTGCTCAAGCACTTGCCTTGTTCTCCATGGAGGTAATGAATAATCTGCTTGGTGCTGACTTTGTTCTTTGGGCACTGCA
Source organism: Donacobius atricapilla (assembly GCA_013397315.1). Classification (NCBI taxonomy): domain Eukaryota; kingdom Metazoa; phylum Chordata; class Aves; order Passeriformes; family Mimidae; genus Donacobius; species Donacobius atricapilla. The sequence goes on from WBMY01006641.1 coordinate 839,608, forward strand.
AACCCCTGACTAAGGAAAGTGATTTGTATTTAAAAGCACAAGCACTGACCTTCAGTGAAGTCCAGCAAAACCCTGTGAGCAGTTGCAGAGGACAGCCACTTCCTCTCTCATCTGCAAATCCTGCCAGAACGTTGGAGATGTGACTTTCCAAATTGTTGTCCACTGGCACAGCTCTGCAGCCAGTGGAGTCAGTGAGAGCTTTATTCCAGTGGGAGCAGTCAAGCCTGAACTGAATGCCCTGCTTTATATGTCAAAGTTGGAAGAACGAGTTACAAGAACAAAGTTGTTTGAAACAATTCAGGATGTCAGAAATAGAGAATGTTCAGCTTCTATCAGCAAAATACATACAAAATCCAACAAATATGCTCAGAAACAGAATAACAAATGTTATATGTCTGTGTCTGTAGTAGCATGTGTGTGCTACTCTGCTGGAAAGTGCAAAGGAAACCAAAAAAATAAAAGCAAAGCAAAGCAGTGGCAGTTACAGATTGTCAGTGTAAGTTCCACCAGCATGAAGGGCCTCTGGGAGCTGAAATCAGGCTCAAAGGGCACTCCGAGAGCCTTTAAGGCCACAGCTTGGCCATCAGCTCAGAATCTGCTGTTATTAATATGGGCTGCAGTATTTCTAAGGTTGCATTTAAATAAATGGAGCAAACCTAAATGGCGCTTTTACTGAAGGGAGACACCAGGAGAGAGTAAGTAATAAAAAGCAGCGTAGATTGGGCATTGACTGTGTGGTGGGAGCTGCACGTGCTCCCTGGGAGGAGCAGTGATCACTCCCTCCTCTGGCAGTGTTCTCTGTCGTGTCGGCTCTGTCTCTGAACTCGCCCGGGCTCTGTTCGTGTTCACTAACCCCAATTGTGCTCCAGGGTGTTCCTGCAGTAGCATGAAGGATGACCTCTTGTATCCAGCATCTTTTTGCATGGGTGGAGTGGAGAGCAGCTCTCCGTGAACCTTCAGCTTGTGCTTCTCCATGCTGCTTCCTCTCAACGCTCCTCTCTCTTTGGCGCTGCCTAACTCTGACTCTGGCTGTCCATGGGGTTTTCCTTTGTGCTTGATCTAACCATGTGGTAGAACAATACAAATGGAACATGGTTCTGTCAAGCACCATGGAAGGCTGCATACTCCCTGCCGCATGGCATGCCTGGATACTTCTGCTGGGGCAGAAGCATCAAAAGGTGAGAGATTCCCTTTCCCTTTCCGCACGGGGACGGTGGAGCAGGTGAGGTGTTGCTAACCAGGCTCCCGGGCACTGCCAGGGAGCCACAGTGATGTTTGCACAGACTTTCCACAGGGCTTGCATGCAGAATAACCATTTCTAAGTAATTTATCTGTTTAATTGCTCTCACAGTGAAGGAGTCAGGTATTCTGTGGCGGATAATATTCAAGGGTGATTCTGGCCATACCTACAGAGATAAAAAATCACTTTTGTCTCCTTACCTTGTGCATAATGTAAACTGCCTCTGTCTGGTTGAGCTGTCCAGTGAATCCTACTTGAGATACACTTTGGATGCCATTTCTGCAATAAGACACCTGCCTCTCGGTGTAACTTCGGGCCTGCTCTTAATGTGCTGGCATTGCATTGTGAACAAATACCATGCAAAAAAACTCTAGAAGAGTCTGCAAAGCATTGTCTTTCATCTTTAGAAAATGATGAGGCTAACACAGCCAGTATGGAAACACCACTATCCAATAATTCCATAGGGAAAAGCTGTCAGTAAATCCGAATGGGCCATTTTAGCTTTGACAGCTTAGATAAGATCTTCAAAATACTTCTGCCTGACTCCCCCTCTACACAGAGATAATGACACCTGTTCATAAAGGACTTTGAGAGTCTCATACAGAAGTTTTCTTATACTGAAATATTGCCTTGTCTTGCTAATTTATCACATATCTGTTGTGGAGCTATCAAAAGAAGGACATCCAGGAGTCTTAGATTTTATCTGTTGTTACTGATAAAAATTAACACGAGCAATGTGAAATTATGACCAAAAATGCACTTCTTTTTTATTCCCTATGAGAATTGTGTTTGTATGAAGAACTTTCGAGATTTCTGAGCTTTTCATTCAAGTTCTAGACCAACTGATCTCCGTGGTCATAGTTTTGGTGCCAGATTTGAGGCAGCGGGATCATTTTCTAGAATGAACATATCAGGTCACTTTTCAAGCCATGTTGAGGCAGCCTGATTTGTAGCACAACAGATCCTCCAGAACTCCTTTTAAGTTCTTTGGACAAAGCTAAGTTTTAAAAACTGAAATCAGGTTTTCTAAACAATGGTTTAAAGGAAGATTCGAACAAAAAGATACTCCTCTGTTGCCTGATTCTCCATGTGGGTATCAGAAATGCACATAGAACATTTGAGCGCTTGGAAATGTGATGTTCCTTTAACTCAGTGCTGCTCTTCTGTAGAATGCCACGGTGTGTTTGTTTTATGATAATAAGAAATCACAGTACCTGATAGTGGTGTCACATTGGTTGTGAAATAAAAGGGTTATCAGAGTAACTAACAAATCAAATAACCCCAGCTGCCCTCAGTTACACACAGGCCTTGCTGTTGCCCTGACTACTTGTTTTACAGCAAACTTTAATTCTTCCTGATTTGGGAAATGGCTAGAGACTCCTGGGTCGTCTTGTGTCCTGCATCTCTTCTCAGTGGCTTTCCACAGAGGATTTTATAGTGTGCAAGAAGTACTCCATGCCTGTGGTGGTGAACTGCGCTTCCTGTGTCCTGTTGTGTTCTCTCAGAGCCTGGCAGTCAGGAGGAATGGATATATGTGCTTAAACAGTTCTGCAAGCAGATGGCTGAATTTCACATTGCTATCCCAGATGGGAATATCTTAATAGAGCAGCCACCTGTCCAAGTGATCTCAAGGCTCAGGTCAAAGAGTAAATTTTATCTAGTCTTTGGCAGGTGATTCCTGCTGTCTCTCAGGGTAAGAGATGACTGAGTACTTGCTGAACACATATAGGCTGTCGATTACTTTTGATTCGGTGATTACCTGAGAAACTCCTGTTTAAACTCTGAAAACAAAAACAAAACAAAACAAAACCAAAAAAAAAAAAAGAGAGAGAGAGCAAGAAAATAGAAGAAGAGAGAAGGAACAAAAAAGTATGAAGGTGATGTTTGCTCTCTTCCTCTCTTGCTGAGCTGAGAGGCCTTTTCCCTGGTTCAGTGGTGGGAGCTATGGACAAATGCCCAGGCAGCTTCAACTTCTGAGAGCTGCTGCACTGTGGAATGTTGTGTGCCTCATCATCAGGAGAGGGGGTACCAAGTCAAGGTGTGCCAAAATTCTTTATTTGTTCAGCCAGAAAGCTTGAGAGAAAACCAAAACTTGACTTTTCACCCTCCAGTGTTATACACTGCTTTTTCTCCTTCATAAAGAATTCCACTCTCCCATCCCTTTTTTCCTGTAGGAAGGTGAATCTTGTATCCATCAGTAGACTAAAAATTGTACTTAATAAATGTTTACCCTATCTAACTTCACGTTGTTCATGATTATTTTTTTCAACAAAAGCTTTTACTAGGAAACTTAGAAGTGCTTCTTCAGGGGTTAAGTTGGGGATTTCCAAGACACTTTCTGATCACTGATTGTTGGGAAGTTATTCAATGTGTACTGTAATTGTAGCAGTTTTAATAAACTCTGTTTCTGAAAACTGTTTATCTTTGGTATTGTTTCCAAGGAATCATAAACAACCAAACATTCTGACTGGCAGGCTTGGAATGTCCAAGATTGGAAATCAAGTTTTAGATTTTTTTTAAAGGATAAGAGTTTAAATGAAGATGGGGTGGGGAAAATCTTAGACTGTATTTTTATAATGCTTTAAAATGCCCAGTGGTCCTAATACTTTAAGTGCTGTGCTGTCAGTGAAGTTGCACTTTAGATGTAAAATATATAATAAACACAAAGACCAGCAAAGTATGTAGCACCACTGAAGTAGTAAGGTACAAATCTGTATGTCAACGTTCTCATAATCCAACTTGGCATTACAAAACTAAACCAAAGTGTGTCTGTGAGATCAGAGTGTTAGATTGCCTGTAGAATTGCTTGTTTTCACTGCATCACCCTGTGGAGATAATGCATAACATAAATTAAAATAATAGTAGATTAGGAAACGTCTTTTTTCTTCCAGAAAATAGTATGTGGTCATAAAATGGGCCGTGGTGTATTTATCAGTCTGGGAAGGGGAAGCAGGTGATGAATGTCATCAAGTCTCTATAAAAAATTTCAGCTCAGATTTAAATTTTTGTTGGTGTTTGGTTCTTAAAACATTTGTTCAGCTCCTGTCTCTGAGAAAGCCTTGTAATTGACTTGTAAAAATTTGGAGAACTTGAAAAATGCTTCTTGGTAGTTACCATCCCTGGGCCTTGCACAGGATTCCTGCAATGGTTCTGGTGCTTCCATTAAGAAATACGAAGTGAGTGGGCAGGAACTGCATGGTGGGGGTTTGGCAGCACTTTGCTTCCATACACATTTATTAATCCTCCTGGTTCCTTGAAGCACTGAGATCGAGTTTCCAATCTGCTGCTGTTAAACAAGAAAATCCAAAAATGAAAAGGACAGATTAGTTCACTGAGTCTAATTGGAAAAGCATTTCATTAGAATGGGTCAAAAACCCAGTCAAAGAGGTCTGGCAATCACAGTGTAATGGTACATCAGGGAGTGCTTCTCACTAACTATGCTCTACCCATTCCTTAATTAAAATGAAAATGATTTAAGCTGCTATTACTTTCCTTTGCTGTCTGTTTAACATAGTTAATAAAGATGTCTAATTGTTGGAAAGTTGACAAGGTTGTCTAATAAAAGATTGCTCTAAAAAACAGCTCTAATAGCTGAGGTCTGAACGTTTGGTACTTTTAAATGATATCTTCGAAAGTCTTTTGTCATTTGAATTCGTTCATGAGATGCCTTTTCCTTGTTGCTGGACTAAATTCCAAATGGGGAAAAAGCGACTTTGCTGGAAAATACCTTAACAAGTAGGCTTGTTAGACAAGGAATAAGTCTGTTAAGGGAAGAGTGAAAAACAGGGACAAGTCTTGGGAGTAATTTTAAAAATTGCTGAGCACGAGTCCTTGGCAAGTATTAAAACTGTGTGCAGGAGCTGGGGGATGACAGGAGACAATGCTGAGGATGGATTCCATGATACCTCTGGTTGCTGCAGTTATCAACAACTGTTTGCTGGAATATATTTTCCTTTTATTGCAGGGTCAGAGGATTACAGAAGTAAATTCACCGGGAAGTGTTTCATGGACCTTGTCTGTCCTGAGAAGTGTCGCTGCGAGGGGACAATCGTGGACTGCTCAAACCAAAAACTCACCCGACTGCCCACTCACCTCCCTGAATACACCACTGATCTGTAAGTGTGGCTCTCCCAGGGGTGTTCAAACTGGACATGTTGGCTTTTCTCATTTTTAAAGGCTGTAAAAGGGACTCAGATAATTAAAGGCACCTCCTACTTTTATCCCTGTGTGAAAATGGGAAAGCTAATTCCATTTCAGAGTTGCACCACAGCTCTCATTTCTGTAGCATTAATGCCAGCTGTGGGGATGAGAAAAGAGCCATGGCCCTGTGCATCAGCTCTGTGTCCTCCTCCAGTGCTGGCCAGGCCCAAGCTGTGTCCGTCCTTTCTAGTCTACCCTAGAGTCCTTTGCCTTTGCACCTGGTCATTTTGATTTAAGAAATGGTTTTAACCATTTGAGTGAATCTATGATCAGGAGTATATTCCATCTCAGCAATGCCTGCTGGGTGGAACAGGTCTTATTAAACTAAAGTAACTTAAAGAAATTTGAGTAGGAGAAAACATTTTTATTGCTTAGCAACTGAAGATTCTGATTCTTTTCTTGCATTAGTAGCCCCTTCACACAGAATTTTCTTTGTTTGAGTTAGTGTTGTATTTGTTGTACTTACTCCGTTTGAAACCTCATAAAAATTATTGATCTGAAGTCAAGAAAAAATATGAGAGACATTCAGAAACACAGCAAAGACTCTTCATAGCAAAATGGAGCTATATGCAATCAGAGAAAGAATTTTACATCCCAAGCCTGCCAAGGCAGTGGCCTTCTCATTCATTTTGAAGATCAGCAGGCTTTTGTAGGGAAGGACCTGAAATCAGAGCTCTTGTGGTTACATGGCCCACATCTCCAATGGCGTGTCAGAGTGCGCAACAGACGTTCAGTCACGCAAACGAGGGCTGTGTGTAGATTAGGTCAGTAATTCCTTGTCCCGTGCATTGGAAGGCGAAGGGCTCTGACACTGTCCTTTGGCATTGCACTCTCTAAGGCATCCTAAGCCTTTACTATAGATAGTCCTCCATGTCTCTTTTCCTTCGAAGCTAAACTCTTTTACCTGTGGGCGTCTGAGGGAGACGGCAAAGAGTGCCTTGCTTAACAAAGGTCATGGTTCTCTGTGTGGCAGCCCTGAATGTCACAGGGATATATCTACAGACATCTGTGAAGCATTAAATATCTCTTTCTTTGTTCCTCTCAAGGCGTCTGAATGACAATGATATTTCTGTTTTGGAAGCTGTTGGACTCTTCAAGAAACTGCCCAACCTCAGGAAAATGTAAGTCTGAGTTGCTTGTTAGAATACATGCAGCCTTGGATTGGAAGGAAGGAGGAAGGGATGAGTTTTTTATAGTTTAGTACTGCAATAGTAGAAATCCCTTTTTTAATGTGAGTTTAACGAAACTGAAGGAGTTCCCTGTTGAATAGACAGGCACAGTTAAGCCACACTGACAGATGAAGATCCCTGGGCTGACATTTCAGTGGGTTTTTAAGGCTACATTTCTTAGTCTTTAACTCACAGAGACTGACAGGAATTCTGTCCCAGAGTTTATTCTGATACATGCTTATTGTTAGAGAAGATGATGACATTTAGCATTTTGGTTTTGTCTCTCAAATGTATTGTGTGCCTCCAGCTGTGGTGTGGTTGTTTCAAGTAGTCAAAGGAAAGTAATATTACAAGATATGGACAATGGCAGTTTCTGATGATCGTTAGTGGTTTAGAGAGGAGAATAAATTAGCAAATGTATAGATCAGTCATTCAGATATAGCTGTATAATTCTGCTGACAGTCCTGGCACAGTGCATTGTATATTTTTAATAAGTGCAGTGTTTTGGAAAGAGAACAATATGTCGGATACCTGCTGATAGTCTTCAAAATGGATCCTTCTGAGGTTTTTAAAGTTTTTTAACGTTTTAACCCTATGGACCCATTGCTACTGACTCGTTTAACTGTTTGTTTTTAGTAAGGTTTTGTTGTCTGGATGAAACTAATTTAGGGAACCCAACAAAACCAGGCAATTTCTCCTGCATTCGTTTCACGTGGTTTGTGCCATCTAGAGCTTCCTGGCCATTTGAATCCATGTGAGATCTCCGGGGCTTTGGAGGCAATTGTAGTGGGATTTTTTTATTTCTGCAAGAGTTTCAGATGCAGCACTGCAGGCTTGGGGTGGGGTTATGTCTGTGTAAGCACAGGCTGTCAGACTTGGGGAACTAATCACAAACATTTGCCTCATGTTTTATGAATGATCAATAATTTGTAGCTACTGTGCACTCAGAAGATGTTGTTGACACTGTTAAGTGCTCTGTTCCCTGTGTAAGTAGATAGTAAACAGGGATGAAAAATGCATGCCATATAAGTGTATACACAAACTGCAAAGCTTCTGTCCTCATCAAACCTTCAGGATTTATGTTTTGAAAATTGGAATAATTTGTTTTTATTTAAAACTTACTGTAGGGAAGTACAGTGCTGTCCTTCCTGTCCCCATTGATCACTCAGAGGGAGGGATGCCTCGCCAGGGGCTGTATTTTGGGCATAAATCCAGCATGAAACCGATGTGAGAGTATTTTAAGAGTTTGCTTCCTGTGAAACAAAAGATTATTTTATCTGTGCTTGGTAGCTGCTGTGATCAGAGGTGTGCAGGAGCAGGTCAAACTCATGGCAAAAAGAAACTGCACTCTACAAAGTGTCTCTTGCTGGGTTTTGGTGGCAGCTTCCAAGCAGAGGCTCTTTAGGAAATCACTGTAGCTGAGCTGATTTCTTTTGTTCTACCTGATGCTCCAAAGAAATTTCTTCATTTTAATTTAAGAGATTTTCTGAAAACGGTGGTTTTTCATGAGCAGACCAACATTTCAACCACAACTTTACTCAGTGGCCTGATCCTTAAAAAGCCAGATTAGGCTTCTTTTCTTATTTCTTCCATTTTGTGAAAAGAAGGGGTTACTAGGAAGAAATAAGCAAACAAACACCGCTTTCCTTCCAAGTTATTATTTGACCTTTACAGAAGGCCAACTCCTTCTGCTAATGAAAGGCCCCTGTCCACCATGCCGGAAGGGAAATGTGGGGGGATGGCACAGATGGGATTGCTGCTGCTCGTGGTCCTAAGGCAGCAGCGCTGTGTGGCAGCAATGTCAGGCACAGCACCTGCACTGGGGCTCACTGCTGCTGGGAAATCAGAGAGGAAGAGCATTGGGCAGATCCCCGTTTCTCAGTGTGGATACGGGACAAGAAACCTAACTATTATTTGGTTGGCAGTGTTGACTCTGTCTCATCATATATTCCTTGTCTGCTTAAGTGTTAAAGGCAAACAGCAGGTGGAGGAATCTGTCTGGAAATTGAATGGCTTCCTAGGTGTAAGAAAACAGCTCAGAGCTTTGCAGTGGCAGGGCATTAGCCTAAATCATGTAATTTTTTTTTTCTTTATTTTTTCTCTGAAATACTCTTCTTTTTGAAATGAATCCGAATATCTGTAATGTGGATATCTGAAGGGTATTTGAGTGCTTGGCCTCTGGTTGTTTTTCGCTTCAGCTCAGGACTAGTGACAGATCCATGCCAAGGAACATTGCAAAGAAACTTCATTTCAGAGAACGGTGGTTCCACTGTGGTTGGTGAAGCTCCAGCAGAATTTCAGAAAGAGACAAAATGATGGGGGAAAAAAGGGAAGTGTCAGCCCACCTTTGCAATAGGTGGTAGCACAACCCCACCACTAATATGTTATTAGCTGTTGTGGTGTAATTTGTCTGTAAACAGTCCCCTAAGCTGAACCTTATTGTCTGATGTGTCAGCCTAGGATCTAATACATTTTAATGCAAAACAAAATTGAATTCTTGATGCAGAAATTTAAAGGTCATGGATACATAATGCAATGTGATGCCACATTTTACTTAGTAATTAAATTGCTAAGATTACCCTGCTGGTTTTCAAAAGGTTAACATATCTGCATGTGCCTTTAAAAAAAAAATTAACTTAAGTAATTAGCTGCAAAATCCCATATACATAATGCTATTTTCATAACCTAAATTTTAATCATCTTTATGTTTACTGGTTTTTTTTTACAGTAGAATAAAAAGATTGGTGTAGATTCTTCTAGACAGGTCTAATCCAGTCCAGAAGTAATGTAGTGGGTTCTCCAGTGACCTCTGTTTTGCTTTCATTGTGTTCTTGCCATATTGCCTTACCTGATCTTGCAAGTGTGAAGGGAAAGCTGAAGTCTCTGAAGGCTGAAGGACTTCAGGCTCCAAGGACTGTGTTGCTGATATTTTGCAGTGGTTAGCGAAGAGCCCTTTGGATCTGCCTGAAGTGCAGGAGAAATTCAAGAATGCATTTCTGAGCTCTTTAAGAGTGGGAGCAGCTCCAGGACTCAGACTTTTGGGGGTATCCTCTCCCCAGGATACAGAAAGGCTCCAGGACCTGCTGCCCTCCAGCCATGGGAGCTGGAAGCTTCTGCCTTTCACAGGGAATTATGTTTCCAGAGTGAGATCTTCTCCCTCAGCACATCAAGGTCTCATGTCAGGCAGGGAGAGGGGAGACGTCCCCATTCACAGAGGTGAAGTTCTGCCTTTTGTGGAAGGGAGCAGTTCTTTTCTTGCAGCAACTACCAAATTCAGCCGGAAGCTTTGCTGGGAACCCCACCACTCCCTGGAAATACCTCAAGTTGTTAATTAGAGAAAAAACCTTGGGGGGCCTGGGGACTCCCATGGCAGTGGGAGCCGGGGGGGTCTCCTGGCCATGGCAGGTTCACAATCCAAAACCCACTGGGTGTCTGAGTCAGAGGCAGCACAGAGAGACCCTTGCTTGCTGGAATGGGATACTGACCCACAGGCAGAGGCTGCAGCCCCCAGGTGCCATCTCCAGAGCTTGCCCACTCCTCTGTGCCTACAGGAAATCAGTGGCCATTCCCACTGAGGTCCCAGCAGCTCTTGCTGCAGGGAAGAAAAATCAGCAGTGAGCTCACATTCAAAATAGAAAGGTGAACTGCCATACTTCATGCACTGCTGGGGAGAAAGGGTCTGACCTCTTCTCTTGAGAACAAGAGTAATAAAAAATATTTACCTCGAAACCTGAAAGGGTCATCTAACAGTTCATTCAGTTAAGCCTTGCCAAAGTTACAAAGTGAACATATAATATGGTCTTTATTATAAGAAATGTCAGGCTGTCTTGCCATTAGCTGGCATTGCCAATCCACCTCCAGCATGTAATTGCCTTTGGAGGCTTAATTTGGCTGTAAGTATTTCTGCTGGATTGAACTGTATGGAGTGTCAAACCAGGATCTGAACATTTTACATGTGAAATAAAATTGAATCATGATAACGTTTGCGGACTAGAAGTCAGTTTCAAAACCCGGATATCAAGTTTCTTGGGGAGGCAGAAGTAGTTTGTGCCCTTTGGAAACAGCTGTTACCTGTTGTTCCTTCCCTTAAGCATGAATTTTGCCATGGCAAATGAGGCTGCAGTCATCTGTCCCTTGTTATACAGAAACAGACTTTATTTTCTGGAAATTATGTTGCAGAGTGTGTTGTGCTTCATGACATTCTGGCTGGTGGTTTTTACAGCAAGGCCATCACTCTGCTCTGCTGGATGAGTGTAGGAGCGTCACGGGGTGCAGCTCGCTGTCTGTACTATTGGAGACTTGGAGTGCCCGGCAGCTCCTGAAAAGAGCTCACACCATCAAACCCAGCCAGACTGTTGGTAAAGGTGGTAAAACCCTCTCAGCCTCCTCCAGAGGAATGCGGCAGCACTGGGCTTTTCCTCCTCACACGTGCTTAAAGATTGCCAACACATCTCCAGCAGACAGAAATATTTGTGGGAAACCCCACCCCACAGGCTGTTTTTATGATAAAACTGCAGGGTTGGAGGTGAGACCAAGCAGGTCCCTTGTGGCTGGGCTGGACTCAGGGGTTTTCCAGATGGGAAGGGAAGGTGTGTCAGTGCCTCAGCAGTGGGGAGCTGGAATGCTGACACTGACCCAGCAGGTACAGCATGGTGAATGCTTCTGCTCAGTCTGAATAGAATCCAGCTTGCACTGTGTTGAAGTTACGAGATCAACAGAAATAATATTGTTATAAACTTCAGCCATGTAGTAAATAAGATGAGAGTGAAAAGTGAGCTGTGTGAACAATGTCACCTTGATAGCTTCTTCATCTCTTCATTTCCTTTTCACAGCCCCCCCATAAAGCAGACCCAGGCTTTCTGAAAATTTATTTTGACCTTTTGCCCAAAATAAAAATCTGGCAATAGGATTAAATGTTATCACCAGGGTAAATCAGGAAGTCCTTATGGAACACGCCTTCAGGAGTTACCAGGCTGAGGCCAGGCTGGCTCCCATTTGGGTCCTGCTAGAGGGCGTAGGAATCTCAAAACTTTGTTTCTTTTCCACTGTCTTCCAGTATTTCAAGAATTCCTGGAAGAAGCTCACTGTTGCAAGAGGGATAGGGCTTCTGTGTAGTGGGAGTTTGCTATAAGCTGTCAGTAGGTTTTTTCTGATAAAAAATTCCTGGTCAAGTGTGATGATCACATATAAAAGAATCTTTTAGAGCTGGGAAGGATGGAGTTAGAGGTCTCTGAGTTGTAGACCAGGCAAAAGGTTACAATGCATTCATTTTTTAAGTTTTATACCAGCTGATTATTCTTCCTCTAGACTGAAAAGTATGTAATTTCTGATGTTTATTATTCTAGCTGTTCATACTTTAGGAGGAAAGATGGTTTGGGGTTTTTTGGTGACTGAATGTTGTCATCTACCTTTTTGTTTTTGTTGTTGTTGCATTCTGATATGGGAAACTCTAATTCAGGAAGGCAAATAACAAAATCCAGGTTGGCAGAACATCTGCTTTGACAATATTCCAGGCATGATTGCAGGGCTGTAAGATCTTTACCTATTTGTTATTGCAGAGCTTCTCTTTTCTGTGCCTTGCAACTTTGATTTCAACATAATCTTGGGTTTTCAACTCTTTTGCATGGGAGAGGTATTTATAATTGGCTTCTTCGGAGACTGCTGGCATATTTATGGGTAATTTGTGTTGCTGAAAAGATCAGGCATTATTAACTCAAATGAGCAGAGTTGTCTATCTGCTGCAGTCCTTTGGCAGCAATTAAAATTCAGATGTTTGCTCTGCATAAAGGTGCCAATTCCTTTGCAGATTGTGGCCAGCTTGTGTCTCCAAAATTTGCTTTTTTTTGCCTTCAGTATCTAACAGACCATTAAAATTGCCCCCATGTTTTAATACATGTGCCTAAATATCTTTTATATGGTAAAAAGTAACTAATAAAACTTTATAACTACAAGTGTAGGTCAGTTTGCGATCTGCAAAGTCTTTGTTATAGTAACTTACCCTCCCTTCCCACCACAAACATTTACTTACTTATTTTCTGTGCAAATATGCACCGTGGCATGATCTTTAGAGGGGAATCTTGGGGAGCATTTATTTATGCCAGCATTTAAAAGAGATGCTGAGCTATAAACATTTCCACTAGAGAAATGGCTGAGCCCCAAAATTAAATGCATATGTCAGAATATCCTCCCCTGACTTGCTTTGACACTGAACATAAACTCTTCATCTGAGCGTTAGCACAAAGCACTAAACTTCTGGAAAGAGAAATCTGCCTGTAAGTATTTCTATATGTTTTTATGTTATTTTTGGCTGATTGCTGGCATGCTCCTATTCTTTCTGATCACAAGAAAGCACAAGAGGTGATGGGCCACATGCTGTAGGGCCCACTCTCTGACAGTTGTTCAGCAGACATAAACCAGTGTACTCCAGTTTCCCACATGAAACATATTTCCAAGGCGCTTTTTTTAAAATTTTATTTTATTAAGTGATGACTTCTGAAAAGAGCAAGACCCACATTATTTTTATCTGAAGCCAAGCTGTCCTCTTTCCATGTCTTCTGTCGACTTTTATCCCAGTAAGATTGCCAGCTCTTCTGAGCAGAGTAGCCCAGGTGTTAATCTGATACCTTGTCATTTGTTTTATATCACCTGGAATTGGATTTTGAAACTATTACTCACGCTGTGTCTGTACTGGGATCATTTCTGGAATAAAGTGCTATTCTGCATGAGTAATGGTGTTGGAATTTAGCATCTTCTTGGGAGCAAGAACATGTCTTGTACTTTCTCCTTTTTGTTGTAGATAGAACAATGTTTCCTGTCATAAACCTCAACAAATAGAATTATTCATCATAATCTACACAGGACATCATGGGAGACACTTGAAGGACTCAGGCTCAAAGTTTTAATGTGTTTAAGGCCTTCTATAGAAATGTTTTAAATAATTAAATGCCATTTATTTTTATGCATTTCTGATGGCACTTTTATCATTCAGAAATTGTCTGTTCACTGGGGTTTTCACAGAGATGAAATATTCAGAAGATTCACTTTGCATTTCAGCAGAACTTCCATTTGACTTTGTAGATCAAAGTTTTCTAATATTGATCTATAAGCAAACATCTTGAGACTGTACAGGCAGAGTAAATATTTAGAAAATAATGCTGTGTATTGCAGTGGCTTGTGAATGGACAATTAAGAGGTACTTGTTTCCTTTTGAGTGGCAGTTTTTTTATTTAAGTGCAAAACTGAAGTTGGTGTCAGATACATGGAACAGTGAATAAAAGTGGTCCATATTTCAATTTGTGACACCATTTGAATGGCAGTAACATTAATTGACTCTTGCCAGATGAGGACCCAGACCCAAGCATTGTCCATAACTTCATGAACATGAAGCAGATGCTAGAAACTTCCACTTATTGTTTCCTGAGACATGGATAAGAAAGAACATGAGGTGTTAAAAGCTGGTAACTGCGTTAATTTAAATTATCTTGATAGAGCTGAAATAATTGTGGTTTTGATGAGTGCAGGGGAGCTATTTGTAAGAACAGTCAGACTACCTTTGAATTTCTGGATGCTATCCTTACTGAATGAATGTCTCTCTAGATAACCACTCAAAGGAACAAATCCTTACTATCTTCCTCCCTCCAGTGTGATGTTTGGACTAAAACACGACTGATTTTCTTGCTGTGGCTGGTTGTGTCCTTCCAGAAATCTAAGCAACAACAAGATCAAGGAGATCCGGGAAGGCGCGTTCGACGGGGCGGGCGGCGTGCAGGAGCTGATCCTGACGGAGAACCAGCTGGAGTCGGTGCACGGGCGCATGTTCAGGGGCCTCACCGGCCTGAAGACCCTGTGAGTGCCAGCGCCTGCCTTTGTTCTTCTCTGAGCAGGGTGGGAGCGCTCAGGGTCAGAAAAATAGCTGTTCTGACAGAGCCAGAGCCGCCAGCGGGCCTTGCGGCGTGGCCATGAGGGTTTGGAACCCCCGGCGCTCCCAGCCAGGACCACCAGACCCTTCTGAGATTCTTCGGGACTCTTCCCCGATGGCGACTTTCTAGAGAGAGGCAGCCTTGATCCGATTGTCTGAGGAGGAACTTCAATAATGTAAAAAAAGCAAACAATATGGCGTCCAGACAATTGGAGCACACTGGAACACGGCAGTACAAGGGGCAAAAGGCCCGGGGCTAGGTCAGGCAGGGGTGGTTGTACGTTCTGGAGTGGGAGGATTTAAAATGGAGTCTGAGGGGAGAACAATCAGGAATATTAAAATTCCTGGAGGAAAAATCAACCTGTGGTAACACAAAGAGCCAGGAACCTTCTGGCAAGGATTTGCGTGCTTGAACTGAGGGAGCACGTGAGTAAGCCTTTTGCTTACTGTGCTTAGTAAGGGGTTCCCAGGGCATTAAAGAGGGGTTTCCTTTTCCCCTGGGGAAACCACTCTCTGTGAGGGTTTCAATATATTATCCCTAGTCCTGGGCAGGTTTCAGATTTGTGTGCTGTTTCTGTAAAATGGACAGATTTTCACAGGACTGACATGATGGGGAACCTGCCGTGTCAAATTTGTGCCCTTCCAGTCATTTAATACTTTTACTACTTTGCTATTTCCTGTGGAAACAACACGTGTAGGAACGTGTTTGCTATCTCTTTGTCCATCCTCCCACTGTTCCTCCACCCAAACTGGAGCTGTGCTGTAGAAAGAAGGCATTTGACTAGGTGGGGCAGTCAAGAAATAGACTCTAGGAATCAAAATACAATAAAAATCTGCAGTTTATTCTTTAGCAAAAAATACTACTTATGTCTCAGGGTATCATGACAATTAGTTCAGTCCTTACTCAAGCACAAAAAGTTCAAGTTTAATTTCAAGGACTTTGTCCTGTAATGACAAATATGGAACTTTTGCTGTTCCATTAAAAATTTTTTTGTTACAGCCATCTGTTCTTTAATTTAATGTATGCACTTTACTAAGGGATTTGAAAATACTGCCCATAGATATTAAATTAATTTTTATACTGTAAAGCAGCCTGTGGCTGTGCTCCTAAACAAAATTCAACATTTTTTAATAAAAAGATGCTTAACATTCAAGCTATCCTGCTGACCTGACCTACATTTCCCCCAGCTGATAAAGCAGTCTAAATATACACAGCATGATATGAGGATTTGTGAGTCTGAGTTTTCTTTCAGGAAGGGCACACAGTGCATGGTGAACCATGATATGAAACCAAAGGCTTTGTCTTGAGGGACATATATTGCTATCCATTAATTGACTTTCTTTCAGCATTAAAATTGTAATCTTTTGCAAACGGGGTGCATTTTCCAGGGTCATGGTCCAGCTTTTAAAAGACTGTATGTTCCTGCAATGTAATAAATCACCGTGCAGGATATATTGGCATTCAAATTTGTCCATCCCATCTTGCAGTTCTGCTGCCTGATACATTCCATACAGGGCAGGAGAGATGTTTCCTGCTGCTGCTAAGCCTCGAAGGGCCTTATTCTCTCGTTTACTACCTGTTCATTTTAGAGCTTGTGCTCTTGACCTGGCAGAGGTGTGTTTCTGTGCCCTGTGGTCTTTCCTGACACTGTTTCACCCCAGCTGCAGTCCCAAAATGACAGAGACCGTGGTGCCTCTGGTGGTAACTGCGCAGAGACCAGTGGTGCAAAAGCAGCACAATGCTCAGCCTCAAACATGGAGTGTCTGTGATGATGCTGTAATGTTGTCCCAGTTGTAGCTAAACTCTCTCTGGTGATTTTCAGGTAGCATTTTGATGTAGTATCTGCCCCCAATCTGAGATTTAAATCCAAACTCATAAGGGAGTCTGAATTTCCATTGTTCACTGCATGAATTTGATACCTAGGAGTTAACCCTCCTCATGGGTTGTATGGAGGATCAATTCACTGCAACAGCAGCACAAGCTGCATGTATTTTGTGGATCTTTGATCCGCACACTGGTAGTGTGCTTTAATTACTGAACAATTTTTCACCTAAGTAGGAATATCACAACAGTGCAGTGATGTTTACAGACCCAGTATTGATTGGCATGCAGTGTAACAAATACACATGAGCCTTTTTTGCAATGGAGTGAAACAAGATACTCCAGTCTTTCAGATTAATTGGTCTTCATTGTCGAGTTCATTGTTACCATAACAACTCAGAAAGATGTATCTTCCAAAAGCACAGCACTGATTCATCTGGTACAAGCACCAAGCAAAGACCGTTTTATAGCATGATTACTGGGTTTTGTCTTCACAATTAATGATGATAATGACATTCCAGAGCCTGTGCCAGGTCTGGAAATCTTTCCTAAGAAATTCCTTGATTTTTGATGAAGATACTGTTCGCTTCCATACTTTTGCAGTGTGGATTACAAAAAACATCCAGGACATGAGCAGAAGTAATGCAGCCAATATTGTTATTGTCATACACTTCTGGCAGTCTTTCTCAGTTGATCTCTGAAATACATTTCAGCTTACTCTCAGATTGAGCCTTTAGGTTTTATTTCAAGTTTGTCACAAGTAATAATTTTGATTGCATATTGCTTTCAGATGTGCAGGTCCCGTCAGCCTCTAATGTTGAGTGGAAGAGATGCATTTTACATTCATGAGACAATGTTTACATGAATCTAACCCTCCTCTGTTCTGCTTCAGCAATCAATAAACACAGAATGCTGTCCAAAGCATCTCTTGATGCCCTTGGTAAAGCCCCTCCCATCCTGAAATTATACGCCCTCCCAGTAGTTCCTAATTCTCTGTTTTAATCCTTGTAGGATGCTGAGGAGCAACTCCATCAGCTGTGTAAACAACGACACCTTTGCTGGCCTGAGCTCAGTGAGGCTCCTTTCTCTGTATGACAATCACATCAGCACCATCACGCCTGGAGCCTTCAGCACACTGGTCTCTTTGTCTACAATGTAAGTTATCTTTTCTTGGGATGAACATGTCATGGTGCTGTTCTTCTGTGCTTTCTTTTAAAAAAGACAACGTTTCAGTTTATATGGAAAACTTCCTCTAGGGAAAGAACACTCCATCCTACTGAAATCACATGATTGGAGGATACAAGGTGTGATTTAAAAAACAAAAATTGAACGGTTTCAGCCGGAGTGGCTGAAAGCACTTGGAGGTTGCCAGCCTCAGGCAGGATGACTGTGTTTTGCTGTGTCATAGCCCAGTGCAATGTGCAGTGGAAGGTCATGTAAAGCAGTTTTTGTAGATTCAAAGGGCATAGCTTCTCACATACTCAGCTCCCTAAAGCTGCTTTAGTGTCAGCAGAGTCTGATTTTGTTAGAACAGCTTTCTTGGATTTCAGTTAAATTAAACATCAGAAGGCTATTAGCTAATTCATAGATTTTCAGAGCATCTGAAGAAGACAAAATAGTCAAGTCTTACTGAATGTGAATTTGAAAATCTCAACCTAAGCTCTATTTTAATTCTCTTACACTTCTCAGTCATTCTCTGGGATATTTCCCATGCTTCTTAAATACTTCTAACTGCTTTTTTAGTGTGTCCATTTTAATAAAGTACAGACTGATAAATATGGAAAGAAAGTCTGCCTTTTGTTTCCAGCTGTGAGAGGGGACTCTGCTGTGCTGTTAATGGAAATTATCTGTCCTGAAAATACAGTGCAGTTGTCCAGTCAAAATAAACTCTCAATCCTATTGCATTTCAGGATTGGAAAACATTCTCCATCATGTTTGGGCAAAGAAAGAAGTGTTGAATCTCTGCTGTTTTGTTGCTCACACTTTCCCTTTGCTGTGGCAACTTTTCACCAGCAAATCAGTTATCATTTTGGCATTAGCTCCATGCAGCATAAGGAACACCGAATTTTCTTTCCTTTTGCATAGTGTAATCCCAAGAGTCATCTTGAAATTGATGGACAAAGAGAGAAACACAAGCAGATTATTTTTATTGACTGTTTTCAAGTCTCTGGTCAAAGCAAGTGGCACTTGCTGAAAGCTTGTTGTCCCTGTGCTGCCCTTTGTGTCTCCCTTTGTACAGGGACTCTCTGAATCAGCCTGTGAAGCCCCTACCTTGCTTTCATAGAATTGTCTTGGTCATATTTTGTTAGAAAGTAGCCCATTTTCTTTTTTTATCTGTGGGAAAAAAGATTGTTGCACTTTCTAGGAAGAGCACTTAAAGGTGGTGCTAATTAGAATGCATTGCTTTGGCACTGATTTATAATCCTGTTGGTTCCTAGCCGTGTCTTGGTGGAAAAGTTTGTTCTTTGACATATTTTCATTCTGTGTTTGATCTACAGGCAGGAAAGGTGTGGTTTTGACTTCTTTAGACCCTGGGTTGAGGCCATGGTGATTTTTGACACATAAATGCTGAATTCAGCTTTGTTCATTGGCGCAGTTCGTCACACACACACAAACACACACACTTTGATTAGAAGGCATGAACTAAAAACTCTACTTTATTTGAAAGTCTGACTCCAATATCTAGTATCTCTACAAAGGCCAGGGACTGGGGGAGATGGTTGACGTCTCTCCCCAGTCCAGTTGGTCAAGACAACTGTCCATCAGCTGTCCATAGCTCTAAGACAAAGAATGTAAACTATCTTGAAACTGTACAATAACATTGGCTGTGTTTACAGACCAGAGCGAGAGAAAGAACCCAAAACATGAAACTGTGAAACAGAAGAGAAGGCTGAAAAAATCAGGGCGACAGTTCATTTCTGGGCAGTGCTCCACTGTAGGTGGATTTAACCACTGAAGTTAGAGGGTGTGGCTGCTTTCCCCGTTCAGCCAGCATTTTGGGAGCGAATTGGGTATTGTAATGCCTTACTTTTACATCTATCAGTGGGAGACAAAGATTCATGCAAAGTTCCATTTCCATTTTTATATGGGCGTATTTACAGCACTAAAGAACATTGCTCCTTTTGTTGTTACCCTTTTTGAGTCAGTGTTGTTGATATTCTCAAAACGTGGACAGCTCTGAAAATAATGCCCTATCTAATGATTTTCAATGGAGGAAGAACATCTCTTTTGTAGAAAAAAATAGCAATTTTTCTTTTGTTGTTGGTCAAACTAGGCACCAAAGCATATTAATTTGAATAGTGCTTGCACTTCTTCACACAGAGAATTCAGTTCTGTCTTATAGTCCTTACACAGTCAAGGGGAGATATTTGCAAGCAGAACTGCTGTTCCATGGATTATTATTGAAATAACTGCATGAAGCTAATGCCAGGATGACATATAACTATTCTTGTATAAACTTAACCTGAATTCCAGAATATATTTTCAACCTAATTTCAAAAACATCCAGATGTGTTCCAGCATGTTTTTCTAACAGGTCACTAGAATCCATTTAAATAGTTAATATTCTATGACTTCTTTGCAATTTTGAAGAGGCACTTGTAGTAGGAGATGCATATTTCATTCCTCCAGACTTCTATTTCCCCTTGATTTTTAAAATATGTCTATGTCCTTGAGTAAACACTTCTGAATTTAATGTTAGTACAAAATCTCTGCTAAAAGTTTGATTGCTGTATTTCTGTCTGAGTGGGCAAATCACTATTGTATGTGTAGGAACTCTGATTATTAATGATGAGTTTTCACATCAATTTTTCTGCCCAGCATTACTGTTTCTGATTTGAGAACTCCACTTGAATAGTCAGTTTCCTCAGTAAAACTTTGGCATGTAATTAGCCTTTCCAGACTTTCATTTCCATTCCAATTCAAGTACTAAATCTCTTTATCCATGTGATACTTCGAGGAGAGACTTCATCTTACATTTCTATCAAAAGTTCCATCACAGTCTTGCCGTGGCAAGAGCATGTATGTAGGGACATGTGTGAACTTCATAATGCATTAAAGCAAAAAATACCTGCTCTGCAGTTGGAAAAAGATAAAACCTAGATGTTGCTAAAGTGGCAGAAGGACGTGTGGAATTGCTGACAAGATAAGTTTGTCCTTTTTTTGCCTGGAGTGATTTGAATTTCTAAAGGGGAGATTTGTTTATTTATTAATTTTATCTGTAACAACCTATTTCTTCCTAAAAAAAAGCATAATCCAACTTCTAAATGAAAGATTCCAAAAATTTTACATGATACGTTAACCTGTGTTTGCCAAGAGGACAAGGAGGCTTTGTGGATAGCCACTGCTGCTCAGCAAGTGAGCAGTAGCACATTAAGCCAAAACAATCTCTCCTCTCCAGACAGGGATAATTACATTTATTTGATATGGAGCATTTTGTAGATGGAATGTTTGAGAAAGTTTTTGATGCGTCTTGGTAGGATGCTCTCTAGATTTGGAAAATGTCCTCTCAGAGCTGCTGGTTTTCCAAAAATCTGATTATACACACCTGCTGTTTGTTTCCAATTGCAGATGATTTAATTCTGAGGATTTGTGTCATGGAAGTGGTTCTGTGAATATGATCTCACTGTCTTCCATCAGTGGAGCCAATGGCCTTTGAAGCACTGGCTCACTCAGCATCGGCCGTTAAGACATTTGGTTTAGGCTCTCTGCTCATGCCAAAGCGTATCAGTGTGGAAAATATACAAAGCATCCTGCATGTGGTCCCATCATGGATTAAAGAAAATGGAAAACAATTCATAAGGAAAGCAGCTAGAATTAGAGCATTGCTTTCAGTGCTTTTTTGTACCTTCTATCTGAAAGCTCTTCTGTAACCCAGGGGTTTTGTCACCTTTCTGCAGCATTTGAACCGTAGTGTGAAGCAGGTGGGGTACTTTTATAACATTAAGCTGAGTTTTCTGCTCCCTCCAGTTCTCCTTTCTCCCCGGTGTCCATAAGCCTGTGTTAGATCCACATGGGATTAACCCCAGAGCTCCAGGGCAGAGCCGTGATTGAAGCAGGCTGTGCTGCAGTGCTGACAGCAGCTGTAAATAATATTGTGGCTACGTGATGTTGGCCTAGAACCTACAGAATGTAGGAGTTGCTTTGGGTTTGCTTTCTAACTGCCCCACCTCAATTGTGCCACATGTTTTTGTCCTCAGTACTATTGTTTTCTGAAGAAATTGTTTGGCTGAAGTCCTACTGAGATTTTGACTGCATGTTTAGGTTTTGAAAGCATCTTGCACTTGAAGACTTATGAGCTACTTCAGCTGCTACACCTGCACTTGTATTTCCTGTTTCTTGCCTTCAAATTTATTGTCTTAGAAGATACGCTATGATGTAAAGAAATTTCATTATCATCCTGGCTTCTATGCTACCGAAATATTAAAACTCTTGGACACATTCATACATAATGTGAAAATTCCATCAATATTAGTTTAGATACTTCATTTTCCATACACAGGCCCTGACAGCTCCTTCTTCTGTGAGGCAACCTCAGATTGAGGCTGTTGATTCTCCCTCTCTGTACATGGCTTAGTCAGCTCTCCCTTTTTACCAGGGATCTCAGCCTCTTTCCTTTATCTGAAGTTTAATTGGAGAGCTAGGCTGCAGCTCTGGATGGAAGGTACTTCAGGAGCTGGAGCAAGATTTGAAGCAGACCCCACAAAGTTCCCAAGGCAGCAGAGCAGATGCTTTTCACTGCAGATATCCAGACTGGAGAAAACTTCATAAGTGGCTCAAGATGCCAGTGCTGCTATCTATATGTATATATGTATATATGTATACATATATATGTAGGACTATCCATGCTGTTTCAATAGGAACCCCAAATTCATCTTGCCAGGGCTCTGGTTTGGGCTGGGACAGAGGCAGAAGGAGGGCTGAGAGGGCTGGGGCAGGTACATGAGCACGTCGAAGATCATGCACTTGTGGGTGCAGTTTTGAGGTCAGTTTAGACTTGGGTGTGAGCTGTAGCTTGGGTTGAATTCCATGATAAATCCAGCCCTGATAGTGATGTGTGTATGTTTAAATAATAATTTTAAGCATTTTGGTTTATAAACATATGTCTATACATGCACAACTATATATATTTTAATTACAATCCCAGCCCTAATATGAAACCTGCATAGAACTTCCCAGATCTGCGGTATGGAGGGATCTCACAGGAGCAGAACACAGGAAAGAGCCTGGACTTGGAGCCCCTCATCTTTCTGTAGTTATTTCAGTATTTCAGTATGTTCATGTGTAATGGAATCATGATTTGTTCCCTTTCAGTAACTTGCTGGCTAACTCCTTTAATTGTAACTGCCATTTGGCCTGGCTGGGGAAATGGCTGAGGAAGAAGAGAATTGTCAGTGGAAATCCACGCTGCTTGAAACCCTTTTTCTTAAAGGATATTCCAATCCAAGATGTAGATGTCCAAGACTTCACCTGTGATGGTAAGAAAATCCAATTTATTTGGCACTTGTGGTAATGTTGGCACCTCTGTGAGAAGGTCCCTCCCTACCAAGCTGTGCTGCGCAGTAAACATTTTGGTTTGGTGATGAAAAAGGCAGCCACCTAGAGCTAAATCATTGTTCTCTATCAGTGATATATTTTTAGTCTTTATTTCCAATCTCTGAATTTGTGCTATCTACACTTAAATATAAGAATTAATTTATTATAGACAAATGCTCTGCTTTGTCTAATCCTGGTGTAATCCTGGGCCTTCCTTACTTGTAGTTATCACCCTGAAACCAGTGGGAGCCATGCTTGTTTGGAAAGTCTTTTAGATTTGGATACTGTTCAGGGCCACCAGTAAAAGATGAATACAGGAAAATAAAAATAAAACACTTAGACATTATTTGAAATGACTCAGTGATGCTTTGTGCTTTGTTGGGCCTATGTGGGTTTAAAAGAAAAGACCCTGACATTTCTTTCGTTCTCCAAGTAGTTTTTGTCTTCTGATCAAGCAGACTTTAGAGAAACTAGTAAGGAGAAAATTGCTTGATGAATAAATACCCTCCTAACTTGGCTTGCAGCTTGTTAAAACCAGATATGCTGGAGGTGCAGCTAGTCATACCTCTAAAGAGACAATAAGAATGATAGCAGTTCTCTACTTAGAGTAAAAATTAATTCCTGTCCTAGTCAAGCAATCTGGCAACAGGCCCAGGTTCTTGAGCTCAGAGCTCAAGAGACCCAAGTTTAGTCATAAAAGAATAATTCACTTTCAATGTGAGAAAAAAAAAAACCCAAACCAACCAAAATCCTGGTCCACAGATTGACATTCCACACTTGGGAGAAAAGAAGAATCCTGGTGTACAAAATGTCATTCCACAGTTGGGAGCTTTCTCTGTCAGGCAGTAACTTGGAGTCGAGGCAAATGGAAAGTAGGTGGTGGCAGGGTGTGAAACACAGAACACAGGGGAAAATTAAATATGCTGAAAAAAACCATGCTCTTTCTGCAGGTTTATGAAGGACTTTGAATTTTGTTTCCAGTCATTAAACTCAGCGGGGAAGAAAAGAAAAGGGAAAAAAAAAATCTTCTCTATTCTTCTGTAGTGTGGTGGTGCCTCCCCAGCCCTCTGAATGCAAATGCTTCCCACCCGTGCAGTCAGGGGTAATTCTGTTATCTTGTACCAGGACTTCCAGTCTTTTTCTTTCATCTCAGTGCTCATGGGTGCCTCCAGCAGAGAGAAGAAAGAACCAGATCTGTCTCAATTAGTCGTTGCATCAGTTAAAAAGGAAGAGCAGGCGGCGAGCTCTGGGAGTCCGTGCCGGGCAGCTCAGGCTGCCTGTGCTCACACAGGGCTGGCTGTGTGCTTCCCCTCCCTGGCAGCCCGGGAATGTGCCACCAAGTGTTTCCTTTCACACACATCGTGATCCTGCCGCAAGCATGTGCCTTATGTTTTGCAAAGCCTGTTGCTTTTGGGGAAAATCCATGCTTTCATGTTCTTAGCTTCAAAGCGTTGGTTTCTACTGCAGAATCCCTATTGTTCTTCAATTACAAGATTTAATCTGCTGTTTATGGACCTTTGAAACCATTTTCGGAGAAAGTTGATATTTTTATGTGTGCACAGATGGATTGCCAGCAGTTGGAAGTGTGCTGCTTCAGTTTGTTGTTAGCCTGGTTATTGTTGTTAAAAACATTGAGGCTTTACAATTCAGATCATAAACAAAGTGCCAGGCTGACTTTGAAAAGTAAAAAATAAACATCTAAAAGCTGAATTTTAAAAAGTCTTCCAAAAGGTGAGTAGATAGTGAGTATCATCTGTCTAGATGAATTTAAGGGCAGTGTCCCGGTCGAGTTCTCCATTTCAGCTGGCATATTATGGGTGGGATTTGGGATTCATCCATTGGATCACTCTATAATTTGCAGAATTACAAGGTAGGAAAAAGGAATATTAATATAATAGAAATATTAAAATATTTCTATTCAGCTTATGAACTGTTCATGTTGCCTAAAGAGCTTGCCTGAAGGCAGGCTGATCCGAAGCCTTGGATCTAGTTTAAAACGCTGTGATGGTTACCCTGGATTCTGGGCACCGCTCCCTGCTCCTTGTCAGCAGTTGCCTTCAGAGTGGGTGCCTGGGGCAGGAATGCTGATTTGCTCACACTCTGCCCCTCTCCCTGTGCAGGTAATGATGAGAGCAGCTGCTTGCTTTCCCCTCCTTGTCCTTCCCAGTGTACCTGTGTGGACTCCGTGGTTCGCTGCAGCAACAAAGGGCTGCGGATGCTGCCCAAGGGAATTCCCAAGGACGTGACTGAGCTGTAAGTTACCTTTTAGCTATCCCCTCTCTGGAGAAGTTCATCAAACTGCATCATAGTGAGGCTTTGTGGGTCCATGGGGGGTTTGCCTTTGACTTTAGTCGTCTGTGCTTTGGTGCTTCACATATGTTCTGACCATTATTCTTATTCTGATTTGTCCCTTGACTGAATAAATCGCTTTGTAATGGGAACAGAGTTTATCTGTCCTTGTACCCATTAATTCTGGGTGTAGGAACAAATGCATTTGTTAGGATCAAGTAATCCTGTAGTGCTTCTGTGAGAGCCCAAGCTCACAACAGGCAGTTCGAAGGGATGATGAAAATATGTTCCTGAGTTACGCAGCTGTGAGCTAATTACCCTCTGAGGAGATTAAAAAAGGAAAAAAAGGAAGCTGGCGGTGGAAACAAGGAATTCTTCTCTCCAAACCTCATGAAATGGCTAAAATAACAGACAATTAGATTATATTGCAAAGTAAATTCATCCTAGTTGAGAACCATCTTTCTAGTCGTCTTTTCATCTACGCCTCACTAGGACTTTATGGTGGATTTTCTTTCCATGGAAAGAAAATATCCTGGTGGAACTGCTTGGCTTAAGCAGCTGGCAGTAGAAATACTGAGCTTTTCCCCTTTAGGCCCTTATTCAAATCTATCCCAGGTGAGTCATTACTGAAGCTTGTTACAATCTCATCAGCATTTCTATGTGAAAATAATTGGTTGAGTTCGCTGGTATGTTTGATGAATTTTATAATGAACTAAAATCTGATTCTGCTATTTTCTAGTACCCACTATTATTTTTACTCCTTTCACAGTGGGAGAATGGGGTTCACAGGGTTTTTACCAGTGCTGTAGACAAATACAAGGCTTTGGTGGTGAATGAGGGTACTGAAAGTGCCTGGGGTAATTCAGCGTGGAAACCTTGCATTCAACGAATACATCCTTGGAACACCGTTGACCAGGGCGTGGTTAATAGTGAATTGAATTAAAAGCCAGTTCCTGGCCTGGATTCCTGTGTATATTGCCATCAGTGTTAAGAAGTCTGCAAGGTCATCTCGGCTCTGCTTTTGTTCAGGTTTCACTGCATTCAAATGTAACTTGCCAGCAGTAAGATATCACAGATGTTACTTTGATTTCCACTGTCACACTGAGGAATTTTTATGTTTAAATTTTGCATATTGAGTTTTACTGATACTATCTGATACCCTGATGACATAGCTTTCACGGAAAGAGCAAAATTGATCTCACATTCTTAAAAACTGCTATATTTCTTAACCATTTCTTGGCAAATGAGGCAGTAGCCTGGAAGTGAGCAGTTTGAGTTCATAGGAGTTTACGTGACTGTCTTCTTCAGTAGGAGCCTCTTGGCTGTGCAAAGCTCTAGTTCAGCTTTCTGCTTTCCATCCAGAAATGTGTCAGCAGAACACAGACAGCCATGGACTGCCTGGCTCTGAATATTTCATATTCTGCAAATATAACCTTTGAATCTGTCCCAGCTGTCTCAAAATTCAATCCTGATCTCATTCTCCTCTCAACCAACATAAACTGAGCTCCTTATTTGTATCTACATCAAAAGATGGGTTGCAGGTACCGAAGCATGAAATTGCATGTGTTTGTGGAAACTGTGACAAGAAAAAAAGGGTAAAAAAAAAATAATCAATCTTACTTGCCTTTCTTCTGCTTCCAGATAGAGATATTGCCCATGACCTGCTATATCATGCAGGTTACAAGTTGCCAGTGTGAAGTTACACGTTTTTATTGTTCTGTGTTTGAGAATTGCCATTGTTGCTGTGATAAGCAGCATCTCATGTGGAACCCAGCCTCTTGCCTCACCTTGAGGACAGCTGGAACCTGGCAGAGGGAATCCAAAAGCTTCCTGGGCACAGGGTGAAAGAGACTTGCCTTGTTCAGGTGCCCCAGCCCACAGTCAGGGGTGCCAAGGAGGTGCCAAGGACATGCAGAGCCTCTTGTTGCCGTATCCCACAGCTCCCTCCCTGCAGCCAGCCTGAGCAGGGACGGGATGCACGGGAGCATTTCAGTGCAATTTTTATGAATGCACCACTCCGACATTTATAACCTTCCATTGCTGACGTATTGGTCTGCCAGGCACATTGGTTGCAGGGGTTTTTATTAAACTGCAGTGATTTTGTGCAACATGGTTTAAGGAAAAGAGCTGCCACCTATCTACTTAAACCACTCTCTTGTGGCTGAATGTAGCCTTCTCGGAAGTTCCTTTAAATTCTCTTAGAGGTCTTAAAATAGTCTTAAATCGGGAATCCTTTCCTTGTAACAGGTATTAAATAGCACTGTGCAAAAATAAGCATATCTCTTGCAGAGGCACATAGGGGAAACTTTACCCTTTCTGGGTCAAATTTCACTGTACCTACACTCAGCAAAAAAGATCCCCAGCAAAGTTTTATTGCAGGCTGGACAGGAGACACAGGCTCACTCCTTTCAGTGTTCATTCTGAGTTTCTCTTTCAATGTATATATAGATAAGACATGTGAAAACCATTATATCCTTCATATTTAGAGCTTGGAATGATAGGAGACATCCCTGTGTTTGGTTTGTACCACCCTTGGGAGCAGGGATTACCTTGGCAGGGAAGGCTGCCATCTCGAACAGAGTTAAATGATCACTAAGTGCATTGGCTTGTTAGAGGAATGATGATGCAAGAAATTTCTATTTCCCAACTTTTCCTTCAGAAAACCCTGTCATCATGGGCAAGCTTTCTTCCAGCTTCTTAGGAGTGGGAAAATATTATGTTGTTTCTTTCAAATTCCTTCCCTGTATATTCCTCCGCTGTATATTTACATACTGCCTACATTTTTCTGCACTGTTTTCTTGCCCTGAAGAGAAACCTTGGGTTTTTTGAACATACTCAGTTTTCTGCTCCAGATGTTCAGAAGTAAAATGTTCATGCAATGAGCTAGTTTGGAACTCAGCCTTACTGCTGCTTAGTGTTTTAGGCTTTCCTTCTATTTTTTTCTCTAAATCTGTTTGAACTAAGTTTCCCATGCTCTTTCTCCTTTTATATATTACCTCAGTGTGTGAACACTAGATTTTTTCCTTTTATTCACAGAAGTATAGTCTATTTCTAATAAAGTCTTATCTGACAGTATCCAGCTGCTTTTATGGACCTACAGCAAATAACATTTTGCACTGGGGAAAAACATTGGAGGCAATTATGTGGACGGCGTGTGCACAAGCTGTAACATAATGAGCGTGGTGTGTTTTAGAATAAATATGTACCAATCATGTCATCTCTAGACTCCAAATGTTGTCATGACACTGGGCTATAGGATAGCACTGGTGGGATTGTTAGAAAAACCTGCAGCCATACATCACTGTTAGTGATTATTTTTCCTTCCATTTATTTTAATGCAGGCTAATATTTGCATTACTTTTGCCGTTTCTCTTTCTCTCCTCACAAACATTCTCTCTCCCATTTCTGTTTCTTATTCATGTATTTGACCCATCAGTTTTCATATTTACTTGGAGGTATTTACCACCAATCCCAACCCCTTTTTTCCAGCTTCCAAGACACTTGTGATTTCCTTTGACTTGTGACTAAAACCAGTGGCTCATACCTGGGCTTTGCTAATAGATGCCACAAATATGTCCAAAGCAGTTTTGATAAGTGTGGAATATTGTAACAGTTTAGCACCATTTTTCAGTTTGCCTGTCTTGTTGCTGATCAAAGGAGTGAGATATTGGATGAAGATCATTTGCTTGAGAATGCAAATGCTCTTGCTTGTCTGGCAGTTCACATTGTTTTACACAATGACCCCCCAGCACAGGCATCAGGGAATTTTTCCTTCATAATAAAGGAGAGAAACAATTAGGTTTATGTGGTCCTGCTCATTTTCTGCAGAGGGAGATTCTCCCATTGAGAGAAGGGAGAGTTCTCTAGAGGATAATGTAGTTATAAATGAAATAGAGGAATTCCTCTGCATTTAAAACCTGATAGTTTAGAAAAAGTAAATAATATCAATACTCCCAAATAATGTGTTCAGTGACCAGTAAAGTTTGGGTATGTATCAGAAAGGTGACATTAGCACTAGCAGAGAGTAAAGTTTAACTTTCTCTCCAACACAGCCATGTGTCTGTGTGTCAGACATGGAGGTTGTGGTCTGATGCACAAATACAGGAAAACCCAGAGTCCAAATTTGCCACAGCTTACAAAAGTTCAAAATCCATATTTGAACCCAGATCCACACTTGATTTTTGTTTCCTCTCAAGAAGCTGTAATTGAAGCTCTTAAAATTCATGTTTTGTGGATGTTTCATCTTTCACAGTCCGGTACTTTTCTAGACCATTTTGAGGAAATGAAATTTGACTCAAAATTTTAGGATACTGCATATGGACATTAAAAAATGGAAGTGTAACTTAATTCTAGAGCTACATAAAATTGCCAGGTATCTTGGGTTTTGTAATGTAACATTCTTCGTGAAATATTTAAAGGAAAGGGTTTGTGCCTTTCCTATTACTGCCTGAGAACTGATTTCTCTCTGCAGTTTCTCCTCTTAGCACAGATTGCCACTGCGAGCTTGACTTTATGACTGAATAGACATCTCAGTTCAAAAAGGATTCCAAGTGATTCAAATTGTTACACGATGCTCTGGCACCTTGTGCTGGTTATATCACCTCCGATCCAAGTGGTTTCAGTACAAAAATAGACAAGTTGGAAAAAGAGCAGCTGTCATCTTTTATGCATAGTTTTAAAATTTTTATGTGCAATGTTGGTGTGTGTGGAAGATGCTGAATGAGCCCTGGGGCTGCTGCAGGCCCTGTCCCACAGTGCCAGCCCCTCTGGCCATGTTCTAGAAGAAACCTCTCCAGGTAGGAAGGTGGTGGCTTTCTTTGAGAGCTGAACACATGTTTGGGGAATTTTTGGTTGGTTTTTTTTTTTCAATTTTTGCTCTTGCTTGTTGGTTTTAAGTCATTATTGAGACTTGAGGGTTCTTAGCAGCATTCACAGGGTAAAGAAAGAAACAAAAACCTCCAATCTGATATTTAAACTAGAGCCTAGGGACCTTAGGAAGCAAATGAGGTTGTTTTGGGTAGCAGTCAGTGTCTATTTTAAGGCAACTGACACTCAGTCTTGACTCTGTATATTAATAACTTGATTCCCAGAATTAAAATTAGACATGTATTTCTATTCATTCATACCAGAATTTCTTTGCATACCAGACACCATGGACATCATTCCTTTGGCTAAAGACTGGAAAGAATTAAAAATTTAATCTTCCTTCCACATGAACTTTTTTATGGCTATTTTGCGGAGTTTTTTGGCAGGGCATCTGTAGCTTCATCTGTGGGGTTTTTTTATTTATACACAAAGTTTTGTGTCTCTGCCCATTTGCCCTCAGGAATAATTCTTGTATTCACTCTGTCCAGCTTCCAGCCCCCTTGCAGCCCCCCTCCAAAAAAAAAAATGGGCAGGGGCTGCCCCTGCACCCCCCAGCTCTGACAGAGGCGCCTCCCCTGCTGCAGTTGTTTGCCTCAAATCCTGCATCCCAGATCGTCCTGATACTTGGCAAGCTCTTATGCCCTAAAAGCCTTGGTTATTTCAAATTCCCTGTGCTTAAATGTACTTTCAGAATGAATGCCTTCAGCTTAGAAAATGCTGCCACATTTGGGATAATGGGGTGAGAGGTTTAGCAGTGGTGAATTGTTCTTATGGATGCATGAAAAGTGTGTTATCAGTACTTTTTCAGAGTTAAGTTGTGTTTATTCAGAAACTGTACCACTAGTATGAGTATTGCAGTTTTCTGCTAGCACATTTATGTAACCATCAAATTGCTGCAGTGCAAATCCAGAGCTATTCAAAGCAGATCTTCTGTAGGAGTTTAACTCCAGGGGTCTGCATGTCTGTGTTAGTCTGAGTCATAAAGCACTGAATTAAAATGTGCACCCTTGACTTTTGATTGCCCCAGAAAGCAAAAGAGGAGGGAGAAACTTTGGCTCACTACCATCAGTTTGTTTAAATTGCCGGCTGTTTCATATTGAGATCAACAAGAGAATATCCTGAAAATACATTCCTGAAGAATTCAACATATTGCAAGAGTCTCCTTTCCTAAACGAAAATCATATATAACTTCCAAATACATAATACATGGCCTGCTTTTGATTTCCTTTAGAAATCCTTAGAATTTTGGAATAAAGACTGGAGCCTTAACCTGCCCTCTTGCATGGGTTTGAGATTTGTGATTTTCTGGGATGAAGGGGAAGGCAGACTCGCAGCATCATGCTGCATCCACAGCAGACCATGACTGAGGGAGACGTGGTTTGCCCTGTTAAAAATGTGACATGCATGACTATAAATTCTGAGAATCTCCTACATAACAATTTATAGTGGGAAATTACCAAGGAACTCCATTTTCACAATAATTTATAACAGATTTTGCCAAAATTAAGCAAGTGGCTTTCTGTTTACTGAATGTGGATATCCATGAGATGTAAGTGTGGCACAACTAACCTGTCCTCTGGCTAGTGAGGCTCTGTCCCTGCTTTGCTGGCTGTGCAACAACTCTCACTGCTCGTGTCATGGCAGGGATTCATTAGTTCAGTAGGGTTTTTTGATTGAGAAAGTAATTTCTTCTGTTAAGAAGTCAGAAGCCTGTATTCCCACCTTGTCCAGCCTAATCCTGACAGAGTTAGGTGAGCTCCAGTGCATGCTCTAGGGTAACTCTGCCAGGATGGGATCCTGTGCGCAGGCAGAAGGGATAACTGTGAGGCTTGTTTGAGTAGTTCAGTTGGAGTTCAGTAGAAAAGAGATTTGAAGCAGCAGAAAATGTTGAGAGGTCATTAAGCTGAAACAAAAGGGGGAAAAATAATGCCATCTATAAAATATATTATGTAAGAAATTCTGTTGTTTTTAATAGATTTTTTTTTGAATGATGTAAAAAAAAAAAGCTTGTGGGAAAATTTTTTGGATTTAGTTAACACAAGTATCTCTGTGCTGCTACAGCTAATGTAGAAAGGGAACATAGAGCACAAGGATAATCTATTATTATTGTTGTTTGCTATAGTAAGTGCAGAATAAGGAGGCCTGTTGCCAAAGAAAAGGAAATCGTATGTGTGGAATAAAAATTCTTAACATGATTATGGGATTCTGTTTTCAGCAGCAGAGGCAGCACATTAAGTGTTCTGGTATCTGTGGGCTGCATTTCCTGGCTACACTTGATTATGTTTCAAAACATTCCATATCAATTGCATTGCCCCATGTCTACCTCAGGAAAAATCCCGGCAGCATCATGTAAGGAAGGGAAATATCATTTCTCTTTCATCCCACCTACGGAGGCAGGAATGCCTTGCTCCTCCACAGTGCTTTCTGAGAAGGATGGATTTGCTTCCCACGTAGATCTCCTGGAAGATGTCTGGAGAAACATCTTGGCAGTGCCTTGGTACCACAGTAGTCACTTTCCATTGGAGCCTTATTACTTTGGTATTTTCCAGGGGTACCTAAAAGCCAAGGTTAAGGAAAAAGAACCTCCAGCTCTGTCTCTATTTTATTGCAATAAACAGGGAAACACCCACATCCCATTGCTGCCGCAAGGCAGCTGTGCAGGCTGGAGTACCCATGCTGTCTTCTAGGCAAGCTTTTTTAAAGTATTGTGTTTTTCCAGGGGGTTTGCTGAGTAACGCACTGATCCTGTTTCTTTGTTGTAGAAAAGCTGCAAAATGCTCTATTTGCCTGTATGAGGATTCAGGATTATCCCCAAAGGCTTTAGCCCTACCAAGCCCGTGTCTGCATAGAAATAGGTTCAGTGGTGTCTCAAACAACTTCCACACTGGAAACACAAGATACGTTGTTAAATATATTTAGTGCATGTAGGAGGAACCTCTGTTCGGAGAGAGCTTGGCCTTTGGTCTTCAATTTATACCAAGCTTTCCTCCTGTACCAGCGCGCTGTGAAAAGGAGAGGCAGGGATGGTGTATTGCTGTGGTGGATGTGCCATCGAACTTACAGGTGTTTGTGTTGATACTGGACTAAGTGGGACCTTTTGCAGCACAGAGATCTGGGAGTGCAGCTCCTCTTCCCATCCTGGCTGCACAAGGAACACAAGACCAGCCTCCCTCGCAGGGTCAGGGAGCAGTCAGCACTGTTGGAGGGACTTGGGAAAGGTAACTCTAAGTTCAGGGCACAAGCCATGCAATTTTTCTCCCCTTCAGCTGCTGTCACAGAAGAACCAAATGGTCATTTCTGTTTGCTGTAGGCCAGAGATCCTTTATACACTTCCAAGTTTTAAAACAAATTAAGTATATCAATAAGCTGCTGTCGTGCTTTGCATGTGGGGTAATTAATTTATAAAGTAAAAGCTGTTGGAGTTTCAAAGTAATGAATCAAAGATAATTTCATTAGTGACTGACTTTATATTGTCCTCATTCATGGTGCAGATTGAGTGACGTGAGTTCTTGTTAATGTGTTTGTGTAATTGTCAAATCTGCCTTTTTTCAGATACTTGGAAGGAAACCATCTGCCTGCTGTGCCGAAGGGGCTCTCTGCCTTCAGACACCTGACACTGATGTAAGAAACACGTGGTTTCATTGTCAGGAAAATTGCATGACTCTCAGCACTATGCTGTTGGTGGAACATAAATAATTGGTATTTGGAGGGGGGAAAAAAAAAACCAACACCAAACCCCAAAACCTTCTGTAATTTGAATTTGGAAAGAATTTCACAGTGGACACTGCTGCCAATAAATGTTCATAAAGAGTGAGGTGCCTGAGAAGCCCCTTGCTCTGCAGGACCCCGAGAGGATGAAACTCTCCCGCAGGGTGCTGCAGTTTCACTTGGCAGATTTATCTGTAAAGGTCATTAGCAGAGGAGACACATTAATTTGTGCTAGATGAGGCAGTATTTATAATGCTAAGGCAATGACAATTTGCATAGCTCTTTCTGCTGTGAACAGTCATGCAGATAGAGACACAGCTAGACTTTGTTCTGTAAATTGCTCCCTGAAATACGCTGG
This sequence comes from Donacobius atricapilla, assembly GCA_013397315.1. Taxonomy (NCBI): domain Eukaryota; kingdom Metazoa; phylum Chordata; class Aves; order Passeriformes; family Mimidae; genus Donacobius; species Donacobius atricapilla. Next base: position 873,712 of record WBMY01006641.1, read on the forward strand.
AGTGAAATTTCCTGCCTGAGCTATTTATCAGGAATTTTCAAATGCTGTTGGAATCAGCTGTGCAGATACTCCAGTCCAATGAGCTGGGAAACCTCAGACAAAAACAATATGGAGGAAAAACTGAAATCCTTTGTTTTAAGAGTGTTTTTTATTTGGAAACACCACTAATTTTGCTTTTCAGGGGAGGCCAATAACAAAACAAAAGTTTTGGTTGAGTCTAAAAGACTTTTTAAAATGAAAAATGAGATTTTGTTCTAGTAGCTATCAATATGAAGAACATATGGAAATGGGGTGCCTGGAATATATTGCAAAGCAAGTTGGAACAGTAAATATTCAGCAGTGCTTGTGTCATTTATTCATTTATTCTATTAATTGAATGCTATGTGCTGGAAATATGCTTTAATATTTTTGAGTCTGAGGGGTTTTAGGGGAGTCTGATGTGCGTTTCCTTTAGAGCTCATTCAAACTTGGTCAGAAAATACACCAGTTGATAATACATGACTTTTCAATTTTGCCATGCAGATATTATGTAATCTTTTAAAAAAGACATTTTTCTTAATTCATACATGCAAATGATATTTTCTCTGTGTGTTTCTTCAGTGATTTGAGTAACAACAGCATCAGTGTATTGGGCAATTACACCTTCAGCAACATGACTCAGTTATCAACGCTGTAAGTAGCCCAAACTTTATATAATAGCTTTAATTGCTTTTCCAACACCATCTAAGCTGTCGAGCAATTAGTCTATCTCTTGTTGCTTAAGTAGCTTTCCATGCTTATCTGTGGTTGAATTAGCTGTGAAATAACCAAAGCCAACACGGAGTTGTGACTCTGCTCTCCCCTTCTCCAGCATCCTGAGTTACAACCGGCTCCGGTGCATCCCCGTCCACGCCTTCAACGGGCTCCGGTCTCTGCGAGTGCTGTAAGTGCAACTCCTGCAATGCAGCTGAGCTGCAGCTTTGTTAGGCTGCAGCTGATGGCAGGGAGGGTTTAATGGGCTGGTGGTCATGAATTTTCACATAATTAGCATCAATGTGTTCATACCTCTGGTGCAATTTTTCTGGTAGAGGCCAGAGCAGGTGAGTGCTAAAGATTAAATATTTGCAGGAGGAGTGACTTTTCTCTGAAAGCTTGGGTACAGGAACTATGATGAAAACAGGTCTCCAAAAGGCTTCATAGAGTCTGTCTCTTCTGCCTGAGCAGTGTTTGGGTAATCCACAGGAAAGGACTTTTCTCTTAGTCTGTATACGCTTGGTCATAGAGTGAATTTCCCCTGGATGCTTCAGCAAGAGTGTCTTTGTGGAAAGCTTGTGCATTTTCAGAATATTTTCTATTGATTCAGATTTATGCAGGCAAGCTAGAATGCAATCTGAAGGGAAGTAAGAAGTGCCCACACTAAATCAGTGAATAAATCAGGCCGGTGGCTGGGCACCAGTAATGCTGAGATGCCTGTCTCAAATATCCTTAAGTCGTGAATAAAATTACACCTCATTGAGTGGGGGCTTGTTCAGAGACATCCATGCATGGTTTATTTCTTGGGAGGTCCTTTTCTTCACTCTTCCTTTCTTTCCAGTGTCGCTGCTTTCAGCAGCTTTCTGGGTTAAACCATTTGTTTACAATCTCTTGTGAAAGTCATCTTTATATTGTCTCCGAGTGGGGACTTTGGGCCTGTTCCTCCCAGCAAGAGCCTCCTCCCAGCTCTCCTCAGGCATCTACAGGACTGGCTCCTGCTTCTGTCTCGTTTTCACTGCCTCTCACTATCAGAAACGCGCCCTGGATTGGTTTTGTGGACACCTGGCCCACGTGCAGCTGTCAGAAGGTGGAGGAGGCACCTTCCCATGGCCCAGAAACACGAGTGGGTCACCATGACTTGCACAGTAGCCAAAGAGGATAAATTAAATAGCTTGTCCATGGTGAGTTTGTTCAGTGTGCAGAAGGAGAAAGAGCTCTGAACCTTCAAAGCTCAGGACAGAGGTGCTGAAGATTGTCCTGAGTGCTTTGAAACTTCACATTGATATTTTCCATTAAAAAAAAAAATAGATGACGTTGAGATGCAGAAGTTTGTGTTAATTTAAAGAGCAGTGATTGCTGTGCCCTGGCTCCATAAATGTGGAACCAAAGTGTCAACATGAGCAGTACTGGGACTGTGGAAGCAATAAGGCAGAGCTGCTTGGCTGAGACCTTTCACTGTGGTTGCAGTGGTAAAACAGATATCTCAGTTTCAACCTCCCAGATTACAAGACCGCTTTGGATTCCCACTTTTCATTAGTAACAACAAGAGAGATACGTGATTTGGATTTGTTATTTTAAGTTTGGCTTGGGATCCTGATTTCTAGTGCACTAGGATGGTCACATTTGAGCTGTTACATGAGTCCTGAAATTCAGCCACAGATTAATATGTTCTGTTTCTTGGCCAAATAAATTATTCCATATGGAGCTGTCTTCTGGCCTGCTTCTGATATGCAAGCTAGCTTGATTAAAGCTCGTGTGGGGCTCTCTACCCTGAATTACAGTGTAGATAAACTGTGCCTCCCTTGTACCAATAGCTACAATTTGTCTTTTCACTTCTGTTCTTGCAGGCCACATATGGGCAGAAACAGAGGGCAGTATTTTAATGACAACTGTTGTTTTTTGGCTTTTTAAAATGATCTGCTAATCAAAAAGTATCTTCCTCTTTCAAGGGAGAAACCTCCCCCCACTGCCTTGCACAGAGCAGTGAAATAAAGCCTACATGGGAATCTCTGCCTTTGCTCCTTGCATTTGGAAGCCTCCAGATTGATTTGATTTATTATGGCCCACAAAACTCTGGTATCAGCTACAACTTTTGCCACGTGTCATCACTGTTGCTACTAAAAATCAATTCTCCAAAGAGAAAACGGTTTCCAAGAGACAATATGAAATTTGTTCTTGTCATTTTTTTATTGTCCATGCTCTCAGGGGAACTTAAAAAGAGAAAACATCAGCAAAACAATTTCCACTTTTTTTTATAATAGAAAGAATGTAGGGATCTGATTACCTTTGACTGTGCATGCCTTTGAACGTAGCAGATCCTTCCCATGAAGGTCTTCCAAATTCCTTATGTTTTCCGTACTTTTTCCCCCTCTAGAGTAAATATAGTAAATAAGTGCTTTGAAAATCAAAATAATCATAGCTGTATGATGCACTTGGTCTTTGAGTGATATTTCATTCTGAACTCCCTTTCTTAGATTTTTCTGCACAAACCCAAGTGAGAAAACTGCAGAGTCAACATGTTCATGTTTAAGCCTTAATATCTATCAGTGTTTACACAATCAGGTCTTTAGTCTCAGCCTTCACATGGTTTATCCATAACAGCAGCCAAAGGGTGCTGGGGAGCACAGGACGTAAAGTCTGGAGAATTTTTTTAATAAGTAGAAGTTGATAGCAGTAGGTTTTTGAGCCAAAGCTATTACAGTGAAAAGCTGTGGATTTGTTTTTCAGTTAATTTGTCCAAAGCTAGTCTTCTTAGAAACAAAATATAAACAGATTAAGGAGGCTGAGATTGAGACAAATTATAAATATTACAACTCTCTCAATGATCTACACAGATTATTTTAAAGATTATTGTGCAATCACATATTTTTATATGTGACTTACTTAAGCGGCAAAGTCCAAAAATCAAAATACTTCCTAAGGTCACTAAATAATTGTCCATGTTACAGTTAGGGGGGAAATGGATAAAACAACTACTGAATATTCCATTAATGGATACCCCAGTTTTACTGAAAACTGATGGATAATATTTCCTGCAGTTCAAAGCTCAAACACTAATATGCATGATGATAAAGCTGTCACCAATAATCTTTGGGCACAAAGTTTTTGCAGTACACTCTCATTGTTGGGTGCTGCCCTGATTTGACCTAACAGAAGCATCTGGCTGTTTCTTAATTATTTTATTTTGTAGCAGAGGATGATTCTTCGTATTTATCCAGTCAATTTGTACAAGCTCTGCTGTTGTGAGAGTGGAGCAGTGACACTGTGGCTTTCCCTGATATCTGAGCTGTGCAGGTTCCTGCAGGGTTTGGCACCCTCCAGGGCTCCCTGTAGGTGTTTGCCCCTGATGGGATGTGGCTCTGTGAGCTCAACCCTTCAGCCACGTTTCTGTCTTCAGAAAAACACATCCCCCTTGTGTCTGCGGTAACCCAAGGCTGTGGACAGTGGGCTGGCAGGCAGGACTTGGGAAGGGTTTGTAAAAGAAAAACAACCAGAAACTCCCAGCCCAAAAGGATATGTTGAATTAATTTCCTCCCCTGAAGACAAAGGAGTAAGTTAGTGAGAGTTCATGTAGAAGGAGGTTTTGATTTCAAGAATTCTCGAGTGTTGTGTTACTCTGTCCTCCAGAGGAGATTCACATCACCTTAAATCCATACCCCTGCTGTTCCCTGGAGTTTAGACAAGAGGATCCCTAGAAGCTGTGCTTTTGAGGGAGAATACACACATCAGTGTGTGTCCTTTTACTGTCCTAATGTGAAAGATTTTATTTGACCATTTGCTTACAAGGAGTTTTGGTATAAAAATGTGTTCCTGATGTTGATCCAAGAGGAAAGATTTTGTTGCGCTGTTGAATTCTCTTGCCACTATTTATTATTGTGAGTTTTAAGGGGGTTTAGCATTTGTCATTTCATTTTAGTTGCAGGATTGATGATGTTGCTGACATGATCTTTTTATTAAAGTGCAGGCACTTGCATCCGTGAAACACCTCAGTGTTTGGGACATGTAATAAAGCCAGTCCTTCGAATGTTCTTATTTGATGGGTTTAACTTCTTACAGATAAATGGCTATGTCATTCTTCAGCTTCTCTTGGATGTTGCCAATACACCTAGAATAGAAAATGTACTCCTTCACAGGATAAATGTGACTGATACAACCTGAAGATTAATATAAATTGTCTGTTTACAGAGAATTGTCTTGCGGGATAAAAGATCAGCAATAAGCTGATTATGAGCAGCTGCTAGTTAAAATGTGCTCATTTCATTGACCATTTTGATGAGAAGTAGTTGACTAGGCCTCCTCACACCAACTAAATACTCCTTGTTTAATAGCTGTGAGATTTGTCTCGCTCAGTTAGTCACTCTGTGCAGAATTAGTGAGTGTGTTTTATCTGGAGTTATTGTGGGGGAGCTCATATCCTTCCTGTTTAGATTAATTTCTTGGAGATACACCTTTATATATGCCAAGTTGCTATTAATAGTCAAAACCAAGGAAGGCTTAAAGGAAAAATTCCAGAATCAGGATGTTGGAAGGGCATGACGTACCTCCTGGTGCAGCCAAAAGTGCTGTTAGGGAAGAAAGGTTACAAAAAACAGATGCTTTTTTTTTTCATGTGGGCTACTGTCTGTTTCCATGGGTAAGATTTGGATTGTTTTAAACCCAGTGTTTCTACTATATGTACATTCACAGAAATAAAAACTGTGATTGCTGTGTCAGCAAATCACCAGGCAAGTTTGAAAATAAATGACTCGAGGGCAAGAGCTGCTCCAAAACACACAGCAGCTTTCTGTTTTCCACCCTCCTCTGCCACGTCTGGAGCACTGACAGTAATTCCCATTTATGCTTCCCAATGTAACCCATGCACAAATGTATTTCTCAGAAAAGAGGTAAAGTGGGTGCTTAAGTTGTCCTGGAAACAGTTGGAGAACCCTTTCACTCTTGTCAGGGATCCTGAAAGCGCTGCTAAAAAGTGATAGTTTTCTTGCACAGGGTGAATAATGTCCTAAAACAACGGATTTCAGGTGCTTTCCTTGGTAGCACAAAGAGGTATTTTTTACAGTAAGAATGGGAAAGCATGGCAATATTTACCTTCAGGTGTTGCAGCAGCCTTCTTATTAGAAAGTGAAAATGAGCCAAGGCACAGACTTCTTGTTAAACACAGCANCACGGACCCTTGCTCTCTCTCCTAGGATCTCTCTTAAGTCAATACTTAATTTACTTTCACAATTCCTATTTTCCCTGCTCTATTTGTGCTGTGCTTCTGGCTAATGGGAATCTGTAAGAGAACAGGTCTGGATGTGAGGGTCTACTTGTCATCAATACACTTCTAATAGCGTAAACGGGATGTCACTTTTTTAATTTGCAGCAGCACTCACCAACAATTCTGATTGCATCATTGTTTTAAATGCCAACACCTAGAGGCAGAAGTGATAAAGCCTGGAAGTTCATCAGTTGTGCAACTCACAGAACCTCTCAAAGAATCAAAATTAAATACCCTTTTTAATCATCGATTCCTTCAGTTGCAGGGAGCAGACAAGATACTGTGGTTTGATATCTTCCTGCTTCTCCCCCTTCTAGGACACTCCATGGAAATGATATTTCCAGTGTTCCTGAGGGCTCTTTCAATGACCTGGTGTCCCTGTCCCATCTGTAAGTACTTCTGCCTGGTTTCATCTCTTTGATTGATGGTTTCAGATTTGTAAAACAGCACGTATGGCTAGGATTGTATAGCTTTTTTGTTTTTCCTGCTCACTTTACATAATATGCTCTGGATATTCATAGTGCATCTGTTAAAAGGGAATAAAAATTGCTAGGATCTGTTGTTATTAGTTATAAAAATATTTTCTTAAGGAAAACCAAATGAGCAAGTGTGACAGTTTTCTCTGCTGTGGACTTTGTGTTTAAGGTTTTCTTTCAGCATTGTCAATGTGAAATGCAGAGCATATTATGGTTTGAGAGTGAGACAGGAAACCTCCCACAAAGAGCAAATATTAAGCAAATGTGAATTCTTTGCTTAATAAGTGTCATATGTTTTGCATACTGGAATGTTGTCAGTATATGGACTTGTTGATGAATCACTACTGCAGACATATATATTTAATCACAGGGAAATTGGTCATTTCACAGCATTAATACTTCATCCCATAGTTTGCAAAAATTATTAGGCATTTCAGCTTTTTGAGGAAATAACTGTTATACTGGTAGAGGGCCAGGAGACTTTCAAATGCAGTTTAGTTGATGAAAGAACTGACAAAGAGCAGCAATGACTCCAAACTAAACTTGAGTGACCAGAAAATACCTTTTCACTGAGATAGTGTGTGATACTTAACACTATTAGATAATTGATGTAGGAAAAGCAGTTTTGTGCAGCAGGTTTCTTGATTACTGTCCTCAGTTAATCAGAGGGCTGGGCATGTGTTGGTCCCTCTGTGGAGTGAGTGGTTTCACAGGCTGATACAGATGTTTTCTGCCCTGATGCTAATGAACACACAAGCAGATATGTGTGCATTTAACATAGGTTTATATCTATTTATTGTCTCTTAAACATCAGATTCAGATTGTATTTAAGTATTTCCTAAATAGCAGATACATCCATGGCAGCTTTCTGTCTCTGTTCCTCTATAGACAGTAAAAACCAAAAATATCTCAGATTGTTAGGGACAGAAATCATGAGAGCAACTTGGGCAACTTGAACAGAGAAGTAATCTTCTCTGTTCCCAGCTTACACCTTGGTGTCTTTGGTTTTGCACATTTGTTTTTCCTGTTCCCGGTTTAGTTAAGTCATTTTGTGTGTTAGGGATCGAAAGTCTGACTGAGCTGAAGTCCTGTACCTCCTTTTGGAAGTGCAGTGACACCTTCCAGACTGGGAATCTGGCTGCTGGGGGTATTTTCAAACTCAAGGAGTAAACACATCATGTCCCATTTGTTTGAATTTCCCTCAGGGTTTACATTAAATGAAGTGGAGATCCAATTTTCCTGGGTAAACCATTCACCTTAAGGAGCGATAAAACCGCCTTTGGCCCAATACAATCTCTGCAATCTTTCTGTTTAGATATATGTGCTGCCAGAAATGTAAAATACACAAAGCCCAAATGAAAAGTAATAAATAGGATCCATAAAATAAATAAGACCTGTCTGGGGTGTAGTTTGCACAGTTGAGCAGTTGAATTTTACAGTGCAATTGTGCTCTCCAGTTTCTTAAAGAGGATCCTGAAACTTTTAGCAACCGCAATGAAATTTTTCTTTACATGCCTGAAAAAGCTGTGCGTACTCAAAACAGAGTCATACAAAATTGAAAATAAATGCATTTTGAGCCCCTCTTGATATATAGATCTTCAAGGAGAAAGCATGCACTTGGAGTCAGTTTGAGAATTCTACAAGGACTTGCTACCCATCAAACTCTTAAGGCATGGGAGAGCAAAAATTTTTCTTAACTGTGCAGGGTGTGTGGCTGAGGGTGGGATTGGTGTTGTGGCAGGGGAGAGCTGAGTACCAGGGTGTGGGGAGGATGGTCAGCCCCAGCCTCCTGTGGCAGGCCAAGTGGGACATCAAACTGGCTTTTAGAATTGCAGAGAAAGATATGTGTGGCACAGACAAAACAATTGATTTTAGTCAGAGTCTTTTGCAATAGTTTTGAGTTGGTCGGTAATTGGAAGAACAAAAGTGAAATAAATCTAGATGGTCCAATCACTTTCTCCATAGCTATTTAAAGCCTACAGGAATATTTTCACCAAATTTCCTTTATGTCATGAACATCATCTCACTGTAATGGAAGTATCATAACAATAGCTTTAGCTCACTGAATTTAGAGGTAGGTTTGTGTGTGCTGTACACTGCTTGCTTTTGTTTACTATTGATTACTTTATTTAGTTGCATCACATAATTGTCTGTTTAAGCCGTGACTCTACTGACATTTTTGTCCAGGGCAATGATAAGAATGCTACAGCAGTACTGTAGGATGTGTATAACATGACTTAAAAAGAGCCCCAAATCCGCTGGGATGGAACTGGGACCTTCCCAGTCAGGTCAGTTCCTGCAGTTGCTGTCCTCACCATTCACTGATGCAGTGTCCCAAGCACTGCCCACACACAAACTGACCCCATGGCACTCCAGGGATTCCACAAACTCTCAGGATCTGATGATATTGAGTACAGCAGGAATTTCCGACATGTTTCCCATAAACAGCTCAGATTTCTAATTCTTCTGAATTATCCTCTCTTTACTCAAATTTTTATTAACTGCCTATAAAAGCAAGTTGTCCCCTCCAGTTTTTTTTTTCAGTATTATCATGGATAGAGTTATTTAAATTGGCTTTATTCAGAGGTGCCCCTAAACAAAATAAGAGTCTGAACAGAAATATCTGCCCAACGTTTTGAAAATGCTGCTGGTGATATTTCCTAACAGCAGAAGATATTTTTACCTTCTGGAAATATTTTGCTGTAATAGGCACAGAAATTGAGAAAGGATGTTAGAACTCGTGAATGAAAATACATGAATTATCTCTAGTTCCTAGAAATAAATTTAAAAAAAAAAAAAATCCAAAAAATAGCCCAAACCAAACCAAAAAAAATAAAAGGCAAAAACCCGCAAACAAAGCACAAACCACAAACAGAAGTGTGGAAGGATACATTTCTGAAGTTGTCAACAATATTATTAGTAATCATTACAGCAGCTTTATTTCTAATGTAGTTTATAAATATTAATTAACATGGTAACAAGCTTTCCATTGTCCTCCCCCTCACATTTTGTATATGGCAGTTTCTCAACACTCAAAATTTCTCAGCTTTCACTGCTGCATTTTGTTTGACCTTGGACAAGTGAGCCAGTTGATCACAGTTCCAGGGTCAAAAAGTCAACCCAGTAGTTTTTTTCCATTGTAAGCAATGGATTTACAGGAGGAGTGGATGAATATTTTTTAATGCTGAGCTGCAGTACACATTTAATTTTGATGAATGAGCCCCAGACAGGGTTTGAACCCGTGAACTCTCATTATGAATCTGTCTAGGGCACAGTGGGTTCATTAGTCACTCCAATAGAAATGTATCAACAGGTTTACTGAGTTTTCTATCTTAGTATCCTGCCTGATATGCTTTTATTTGAAAGAAGCTTGAGTTTAGAGTACCATCTTAAAAATAGTTCATAGCATATGCAGAAATTTTAAAGTCCAAAAACTGATTTGAATCATGGGTTTCTCTAGTATCTCTTCCTTGTGCTACTCTTTATTTAGTTTATTTTCCTTTCATGTCAGTTCAGGTGTTTTGCAGCTGAAGTCTTAGGTTGACTTTGAGCAAAATAAATACAGACTTTCAACAGGCATTTCTTCACATTTTTAACTATTAGTTGGCTTCAAACTGACTTTTCTGAAGTGTGTGAACTTTCTTTGTAATTGACTGATTGCCTGTAAAGACTTTTCTGTAAGAGAAGTACAAATCAGTCAAGGTAGCACCTAAATTTAAGGTTAAAATTTGGTTTTCTTTTGGATAGATGTCCATGAATAAAGGAAAAATTCTGAGAATTATAATTTCATTATATAAATGCGTCTTCTTCAACTATTTGACCTAACTCAAATGATGGGTCAAGCAGCAAATGGGTTTTCAAAGTCATAAATAAACTTAGCAGACACTGAGTTGCAGTTTGGAAAATGGAGGTGTCTTCTGCATATGTGTTTCATCTGGTGAGGAGTCACTAATGGGAGTCATCAGATCCAAACTAAATTACACAATTCAGTGCTAGAATACACTCAGGAAGGACAGAGAATTAAGGGAATCAGTGTGATAAATTTGATGAAAGCAGTATGTCTGGTGACATTGCTCAAGCACAATTGTTTGAAAAAGGGATTTCTTCTTAGGTATTATATATACAACTTCCCTAACTAATGATGGGAGGAAAGGAGAAGAGCAGGAATACTGCAGGAGATAAATCTAAAATCCATCCTGAATACTCATCAGCTCTTTGCCGCATTGGGAAACAAAGCATCCCTGTAGAAATGCAGAATAAACCGTGCCTCGATGAGCTCAGAGCTGTTTGTTCTCTTTGCCTAATAACCCGTGCCAATTGTTTTGCACCTCGAGGGCCCTGGGCACCAACCCCCTGCACTGCGACTGCCACCTGCGCTGGCTCTCCGAGTGGGTGAAGGCGGGCTACAAGGAGCCCGGCATCGCCCGCTGCCGCGGCCCCGAAGCCATGGTGGACAGGCTGCTGCTCACAACGCCCACACACCACTTCCAGTGCAAAGGTAGGAGCCAGCTGGCCCCTCTGCCCTCTCCTGCCCACCGGCCTGCACTCCTGTACCCTTGGGTTTGCGTGTCCTGGGGGAGCCGGGGTTGGGGTTTGCTTTCCGGAACGGCGCGTTCCTTCCAGGTTGTGTTTCCTTGTGTTCTTCCCCAAAGTGCAGGTAACTGCTCTGCTGGCAGGAAAGGCAGGGAGCCTCAGAGCCGTGAGTGCTCCTGATGCTCACGCCGGGTTATGTAATGGCACGTTAGCGTGTAGGGTGTTGTTAGAACTTATTGGAACAAGTAAGGAGTTTTGGCCTGTGACTTGCCCCCAAAAAACTGGGAAAATAAGAGGTATTATAAAAACAGACAGCACTGTAGTTATTATGTATGTTTACTTGAAAACCGAGAAACTGAGAATTCTTCTAGAGAGCAAATATTTACCAGAAGTACATTTTCATCTGCAGATCTGCAAACTGTCCCCATCGGGACAGAAACGGCAGATTTTGGAAAACATGTCATGTCTAAATTCAGTGTGCATTCATTCATTCATTCAGGAGAGTGTTGAGGTGCAGCTCTGAACAGTTTGGGGTACTCAGTAACAGGAGTCACTTCTTTAGAGAGCACTCAGATGATCCACTTTTTTGTGAATTAAGTAAGTAGCTCATTAGTGAATGGTGGAGATTAAGACATATCTGTATGTTCTCATAAAGAAAGAGTTTCAGAGGCTTGCTTAGCTTACCAGCAAGGACTTGAAGATGGAGCTATATTTGTAGTGGAAAAGATGGATCAGTAGCCTCTCTTAGAAATGGAAATGAGGGCATAAAGCCTGTTTTTATGTCTCTCAGAGTGCCATGCCCATTTACAGCGCTGCCTGGCAGGGTGATTTTATAGGTGCTGGAATTAAACTGCTGAACAAACAAATGATTGTGTTGGGGTGAGTTTAAAACACAGGTTCCCAAGGCCGGGCTGAATTTTATGTCCTTTCACATATATCTTAATAACTGCAATCTTATAATTTAATTACTTTGAAATGTCAGTCTCAAAACTGTCAGAACTCTGACCATAATTATCAAACCACAGACTTCACAATAGTCTCTCAAATGGGAAGTACAAATATAAGAAGTACTTAAAATACCAAACCATGCACTTGTTCCCATGAAGTGAACCAAAGAAAATAATTTATTTTGTATATTAAACAGAACTTGAAAACTAAACCAGAAGCTGGATGTCTTCTTCATTCTGAACATGTGATATATCAGGAGTTAGGCTCATTTTCTCTCTAAACTAAACAAGCAACTCTTAGGCAGGAGATCAGTAAATCTGTGATCCAGGATATTAGATGTAGTTGTATGTTTCCTATGTAAATATTAGATTGATCCATTAGAAAGCACATATTTTTTCTAATGTCCCAAAAGTCTTCATAGCTTGCTTTATCTGAAGAGAAAAGGAGAAAATATGTGTTGATTTGGAGTTGGTCTTTGCCCAAGCAGAGACTGTTGATGTTCTGGACAAGTGTCGGTACAGTTCAAGAAGCTCCAGGCCCTACAAAAATTCACCTTTTCTCATGAAAATACAAATATTTTGAAAACCAGTGCATGATTTGGCAGTCTCACTGCACCCCATTCCCATTCAGGGAGTGCTGAACTCTGACCCCCAAAACCCTGGGTCCCAGCCCCAAGAGTTGGCCCCTGCTGGGCTGAGCACCTTGAGCTGCTGTGTGAAGGTCATGCTCCGATGTCCTTGAGACCTCCAGGAACTTCTTCTGCATGAGAAAAAAAATTTAAAAGTAGTTTAACTTATTCTTGTTAAAAATATGTTTTTAGCCTGTGCCTGAGCAGGAGGTTATGTCTCAGCAGAGCTGAGGAAATAAAAGTGTGTTATGTGCAAGTCATGCAAACTCAGCTCTGCTTTTTATTAACTTGCCCTCCCAGCTATGCAGTAGAGGAAAGGAATGTGCTGGGCTGAGGGCATTTTGCTATATGGATTTATAAATCAAATCCACAAGGGCAAAATAATGAACTACTTAACTGCTAGGAACTAACACTCTTCTTATTAGCTCGTACATTGATTAGCTTTGATCTATGCCGTAGAAATAAATGGAAAATGTACGCGTATTATGAAATAAATATTAGAACAAATTCTGGCTTACTGACCTCTAAATCTAAAAGAGCAACACTGCTGCCTGTTTCATGAGCTCTCAGAGGAGCCACCTTTGTTTATTCTTCGTATATCTTACCATGAAGATCAATGTAACTCAGATATGGCACATTCTAGCCCCTGTCAGTGCTGGGAATTCAGGTATGATTTCCTCTTGCTGTCCTAACTCCAAGGTGAAAAACATGTATGGCATGTAGTTAGACATAAACATGAAGACAGACTAGGATGACAACAGTCCTTTATTTAATCTTTGGAATGTTTTCTTCCTGTGTATTTTTCCCTCATTACTGCCTGTGCACTCCCAGTCAGTCCCTGATGGCACCGCCATCACTAAGGAGCAGGACACAGCCCAGGCGCTGCCACCTGAGACCCCTCCGTCCCCATTGCTGCCGTGTTCTTACCCCTGCTGCTGCTCTGCAAGTGTTCAAAGTGAACAGTGAAGGTTTATCACTCATGCAGGACAATTCAGAGCAAATCCCTGGCTGGAAGGGATTTTTTCACCCCTAGTTCTGGTAACTCTGGAGCTCCACCTTCTCTTGAATATCAAATTTAAGCTTCTTTTCTTCACTTTCACGGTGTTTCACAATATACTGTTCTTACCATTTATCATGCAGTAACAGAAGCTCTGTGCCCAGTTTTGATTAGTACAGGACTGATTTTAAATTATTTTAAAATGTATTTCCTTGAAAATGAAATAAAATTATTTTAAGGTCTTTACTGCCTGGTATAATTTAAGCCACTTTAAAGTACTAGGCTTTATTTTTTACCTATAAAAGCCAATGAGTTAATACCTATTAATATTTGAAATGTAGCCATTTAAAAAGTCACCGTGTTTTAACTGTGAATATAACTGCCTAAATTAGCATCTGTAAAATCTCAACCATAAAGTATTGATTGACTTGGGACCCCAAATGTAATTTGTGTTATTTTAGTCTATGTTTGTTTTCCTGCTCACCTACAAACTTCACTGCTTCTGTGGAAGATTTCTGCAACGAATATGAGGTTTATTAGATGGTTTAAATATGGCCATGTGTATTTACCCGCATACATTTAACATCTTTGCATATTTGGCTTTATTGGACTTTGCTGAGATAGCTCAGTGTTGATCATTCTTCTGGGCAGAAAGGGAAGAAAATAAGTTTCAAACTCTGCTAAAATTAAGGATGGTAGAGCACTTTGCACCTAAATATTCCCATAAGCCTCTAACTAAATCTGTCTTATGCATGGTTTTTATTTATGTTGTTGCATCTGCACTTTCATTCTTGTTATCAGCCATAGAAATGTCAGGTTACAGTTCCCTGGGGTTGCTGTTGCAGGATTTCCAGAACTGAGAAAAGGAAAAATTGCTGAAAGCCATACATATATATATATAACCCACTCCCTGGAGGTTCCCAATGTGCTTTTTTCAGAGCATATGTTTGCATCTTCAGGAGAATGAATATAAGCATCACTGAGACTTGCCTAGCACTTGATTTAAGTACTTAAAGCCTCTCTGATCCCTGGGAATCCCATGGTGTCGTGCAGTGCACCTGCAGCATGTGTGTTTGTGCCAGTGCTTGGGGAAAAATGTTTGTGTGTGCATGGCAGGTGTTACTTCTGCAATCCAGTTCTCTGCTAATGCTCTGTGTTTGCCTCTGCAGAGCCGGTGGATCTCAGTGTTGTGTCCAAGTGTAACCCCTGCCTCTCCAGCCCCTGTAAGAACAATGGGACGTGCAGCAGTGACCCCGTGGAGCTGTACCAGTGCACTTGCCCTTTTGGGTTCAAGGTATGACCCCAAATGAACTACATGAGAAGCAAGAAACTGTTCCTCATCACTTGCGGTTCTTTAATTGTTGTGCTGTGAGACGTTAATTTGACTGGGCTCCAAAGCTCCCTTGCTCAGGCAGGTTGTGTGTGACTTTTCAGCTGTGCCCTGCCACAAATTTCATCCTGTGCAGTTGGAGTGGCTTTGCTGTGTGCTCTGACTACACAGATCATCCTGAGAAACTCGCTCTGGTTGCCCCTGTTTTGAGCCGGGTGGTTGGGTTATACAGTCTCCAGAGGTCACTTCCAGCCTCTCTGATTCTGGGCATTCTCTGATTCGGTGATGTAGATATCCGTGTAAAACGGCAAGTTGGTTTTATCCTTCTTTTAGTTTCTTTGTTTGTTATGGTTTGGGGAGTTTTTTTGCCAACAGCTGGATCACCATTTCATTGGGCTTCCAGCCAAAGGGAAGGCAGTTCAGATAAGAATTAAGGGCCAGTTTGGTCTGTGGTGACAGATATGTTGATACCTGGTAGTTTACATCCACCTTCCAGAGACTGATGAGCAGAAGGGTGATCCCTGATCAGACACAACCCCTAAATCAGCTGTCTCTGAATTCAGAGCACTAATTTCCACAGAGGGATCTGCAAATACGAATCCTGTGGATTCCAGTCACTGTGAGCAGTGCCTGCTCCCTGATAACACATTGGGAAATGGGGTAAGGGTCATTGGGGACAGCAGTTCTTTCAGCACTGATGGATAACTGCCCTTGTTCACACTGCACCGTGAGAGCCTGAGGACACCAGGGCACTGTCTCAGAGCTGGTGTAGCTGGAAATCTAGCTCAGGAGTCAGTAGCTGAAGGATTAAGTATAAGTGATAAATGAGACATATGATCTGTTCACAGCCAGGGGGGTTTCAGGTGCTATGGCCAAAGTAGGCTGCATCCTGCTGATTGGGCTTTTATTCGCCTCTTTGGATAGTTCTTACAGTCCTGGTCTGCTGAAACAGATGCTCATAAAACACAAAGTAATAAGAATTATAGGGGGGAAAAGGAGGGCAAAACCAGACATACGTGTGGGAAGTAAGCACAAGTATCTGTGTGTTACAGTTCAGGTAGGATTTAGGAATTAATTGGTTCTGATGAAATCACCATTTCCCTTCTCTGTTTTCCTGGGATGCATCCCTGAGTAACTGATAGATCCCTGAAACATTGGGGAAAGGAAAATATAAAGCTTATTTCTTGTATTTCACCCCAGTGCCCCTACACTTAGTGCTCAAGAATAATAACAGATCTCCAAAATAACTGGAAAAGGCATTGAAAATTTCCTGTCATTAGAAATCTTTCTACCCATTGGCATATCAACCAGAAACAGCCTGTATTGTCAAAAATAGGTTTACCTGAAACTACTTGATAACAATCTGTTTATCTCCTCAGGTTAATAAGAAAACGGTCATTTTAATTTGATTTTTAACATAAATTATGTAGAATTCTTCAGGTGGGAACTTGCAAAGTAAATTATTTCAAAACCAGCAGAACACATAAGTCTTAGCGTATACCTTACTCTGTAAGACATATCATGGAGCAGGTGTCCAGGTAAAAAAATGTGCTATGAGCCTATCTTTTGTTTTTTGGCCCTTAGATTTTTTTTTTTTTTTGCTGATTCTTTTTGATTTTTTGCAGTATCCCTTATTCACAAAGTCACTGGTGTAGATGCATTTATACTGCTAGAAGACATGTTTCTGAAGGGAAGATTTATTAAAAAGAAAAATCAGGAATAATCCTCTAGTTTATCAGCACATTGTAGTGTGCATTAAACCCCAGGACTCATCGTTTTCCTTGGAAGGGTTTTGGTAAATGCTTGATGTGACTCAGTTTAAACATCTCACAGAGCATCCAGCTTTTCTCCTCTCTCACACACTTTCTCAGGTGACATCAGTGTGTGAATGCAAAACCCCAAACCACTGTGAGCCTGTAAGCACCAAGCTGCCAGCCAAGCGTGGCAAAGAGCAAACAGGCAGGGCACGGCGCTTGGAGCAGGGCTTAAAAATACTAGGTAACAGTTCAGGGAGAATCGGTGGAAATTTAATAAGCAAAAAAAGAGCTGTGTGTCTTTACCACAGGTTTTTGAATAAAAATGAAATACGACAGGTCCAAATGCAAACCATATGAAAGGAGCACTCTATCTACCATGCAGTTCTCCACCAGAGATTCATGCTAATTCAGTAACAATACCTTGCTTCCTTCTCACCAGCCAGCACCAAACAGCTCCATCCATCTGGAAGCTATTTCCCAGACCTTGATAAATTGCCCTAAATCTGCCCTCTCAGCATTTGTTTTTCCTTGTTTGATGTAGATTTTCAAAAAATCCTGTGTGGAAGAGTGCATCAATAAAGTGAAAAACCCACCCTTTTTCCAAATTAAGGCTGACGGCTTCATAATGTTCCCTGCGAAGGGACAGGCATTACCAGCAGCTTTCTGGGGTTCCTGTGCCCATGCCAGCCTTCAGAAAAGAACAGGGCAGCTAGCAGAAAGTCACCTAAGTTCCCAGTTGCCAGAGTGCTGCCTGATGGATCAGGACATTCTCCCAGTCAGCCGCATTCCCAAAAGCTTGTGGTCTGGTTTTCGCTGTCACACTGATGACAGTTCCATCTCTTATTTCTCATGCACACAGAGATGTTTTTGCTATGGAATGTTTTGTGGGGCTAAAAGCCCCACAAAATTCAATTTTGCTATTGAATGTAGACTTCGTGGGGCTTTTAGAAATTTTAGTGCTGCCCTTGATGGTTTGGGTAAACTCAAAAGTGACCTGAGTCGTGCACCACCTGAGCTGCGAGGCCGGAGGGCCCCAGGGGTGTTTGATGAGGACAGAAACACAGATTGCTCACTCTGGAACGGGCAAGGCTGAACTGTTAATGATCTTTGCTGCTGCTCTTTCCTTAAATTGGAGGATGAATGTGCTTGTTGAAGATACACCATGGTTGAAACAGCGCTGCTGTGGCTGTACTTGGGGCAGAAAGCCCCAAGGAGTGGGATATGGCACCTCCAGCATCTGGCAGGCTCATGAGCAGGAGCTCCAGGGTGCCACCAGTGCTGGCAGGAGCTGGCTCTCCATGTTACAGAGCTCATGTTTGCATATTAAACACATGCATAGGTATCATTCTCCAGTGGTTTGGGGTTTGGGTTTTGTTTTGGTTTGGTTTTTTTTCTCTTCTCCATAGCATTCTTTGAATGATTATTCAAATAATATGTGTGGTTTAGATTGCAAAGTCTGATTGTAAGTAGAGATGGAGCTTTCTCCTGCTGGAAATGCTACTGGCTCTCTGCAAGAGCCAGTGTGTGTAAGTGCAGCTGGGGCTGGGAAATAGATAACAGGAACCTACCAGTTCATTGATTCTCTGGAGTGTGTGGCTTGTAAGTATTCCCATTGATATTGCAAAATTAAGTCCATGGGTGTTGGAATTCAAGAGATGAATCAAACTTGCAATCAATAAGGCATTGAAAAACAAAATCACTTGAATAACTAGCAAAAATGAAGGTGAGTGAAACCAACACTCCACGCATTTTGTCATTGCTTTATTCTGAAAATGCCCTTTTGAAGTTTTTTGGCTGATTTTTTGTCTTTTATACTTCCTTTTTCTTAAAATTGACATAGCAACAGATAAAGAATAATTTTCTTTCTTTCGAATAGAATTATTTGTAGAACTGAAGAAAGAGTTTAAAATACATTTTTGTTTTGCCTGAACTGAAAGAACATTGCCAAGCCAGAATAGAAAGCGCAGTGCCTGCCTAGGAATCTCCACAGCCTCTCTGATTGCTCAGGTAAAGGAGCCAGAGGTGCTGGAATGCAGATGTTTGTCACCTCTGGGTTCTGCTGTCACTGAAAGCTGTCTGAAATGGAAAGTGAAGATAGGTAAAACTGGCACAGCTCACATCGCACACGCCAGGCACCAGATGCTGATGCATGTCTGTGGTAAAGTTGCTCTAAATTTTACCCAAATCTATTCACCTCCCTGTTGAGTTCAACCAGTGTCCTGACTTCTCCTGCAGCCCTGCGGTGTCTTGAGGGTTCAAGCAATTTCACCAATCATCCAGAATGACAGATACAATTGGAAAAATCCTGGGTAAAGCTCTTGGGCTTTGGAAAGATAGCATTCTTTGCAGCCAGACTCTTGTGGTGGGAGGCATTATAGTGAAGCCAGAATGATATTTAGTGAGGAAGCTGGCTCCAAAGTTCTGCTAAGAATTTGGCTCTTCACTCTCCCCACTCCCCACGCCTGTTTTTTGTCCTTGGAAACAAGTTGAGAAAAGTGGAGGGTCTCAGAGCAGGATGTCTCTGGGAAATGGGGGATTCGCACATATCCCGTGTTGTGCACTGACACAAATTCTGTGCCAGCACTTGGGGGGGTCAGTGCAGCAGAGCAGGAGCTGTGCCTGCTGAGCACGAGGTTGACAGGAGGTTTTGTCAGCTCTGCCCCGTGCCACAGGCGCTGCCCTGGCTGTCCCCCTGGCCTTGCTGTGCTTGGAGCAGGGGAATTTCTGTGTTTGCACCTTGCCCAGGTTCTGCAGTGTCGCACAAACCGTCTGTGAGAGCCCTGCAGTAAGGGCAGCCTGGGGAGGACTCAGCCCAGAGCTCAGCCTGGGTGTGCTGGTGTTTGCTCACCTGCAGCGCCTGGGGCAGCTCTCCAGCTCGGGGGCCAGACAGAGACTATTCCAACGGGGCAGTTTCTCAGTGGTGCTGACCTGGGTGCGGCTGAGTGGATGTAACCCAGAGTGGAGTTTGGCTGCTGCTGTGTGACAGTCCCTGCCTGGTTTGTCAAGCTGATGCTGTGTGCAAACGTAGCTCGGAGCTCTCGTTTCTTTGGCTCTATTAACACGTCCGTGTGGGTCCCCATGTGCATCCCTCAGCGCACAGATAAATCCCCAGGCTGGAATTGCGAAGGGAGAAGAAATTGGAAGGGACTCTGAGCAGCCTGCCCTCATGCACACGAGCCAGGAGAGCAAACTCCTCTCTCTGCCTCCAGGTGTTGCTCTGCCCTGGCCTCTCTTCTCTCCTGGTGTCAGGGTCGGGGGGACAGGCACTGGAATGTCAGCTCAAGGCCAAGATTTTGTGTAGAAGAAATCAGTGCAGCAAAATGCTGTTTGCGTGAGGTGGTTCTGCCTTGAACTTTCATTCTAATAAATTCTCCTGGAGTGTGTGTTAATGTGATCTGGGGCGTTTTATTTTTGTTTGATCATTTTAACCATACTGAAAATGCTTATTAATGAATTTCAAAGAAGCATTTTCCACTCTTAGTAAAACAAAAGAGAAAGCCTTTAGGGATGGGAGATAATGGGTGGCCACATAAAATGAGTAGATCTGTATTTATGTGTGGATTTTTAGGGCAAACACCAGTGTAAGCAGTAGGTGGTTATAATTTCATATAAAGCTCTAGGGCAGAAAAAAAGCAGAAAACACAGTATTTTCTTTCACATGCTTATTCTGTAAAATTTGCCATGCAGCAGTCAGACTTGTGTTACTTGCTTTTTG
The DNA here is from genome assembly GCA_013397315.1 of Donacobius atricapilla. Taxonomy (NCBI): domain Eukaryota; kingdom Metazoa; phylum Chordata; class Aves; order Passeriformes; family Mimidae; genus Donacobius; species Donacobius atricapilla. Next base: position 894,085 of record WBMY01006641.1, read on the forward strand.
CCCTTTCTGTTGTAGTAGCTCTGAAGAAAATGGAAATTTACATGTAGAAGAGGATAAAATGAAAGGCTTGGGGAGGGATTACTGCCCCAGTTGCTGGCTGAAGGCATCAAGGCAGGAACACACCCACCACAGGCCCTGTAAAAACCCACTCCTGTAGTGTGGCAGGCCCTAATGAGGGCTCTTAACAGTAAAGCCAGCTCCAAAGAAGTATTTTGATTTCTGTTAGGCCAACAAAAAACCAGATGTTGAGCAGCTCCAGGCACTCACTGTGTTTCTGCAGTGCTGCATCAGGAGCTGAGCAGCTCAGGGGATGGGGAGCTGTACCCACAGGTGGGCACTGGCACGTTCATTCTCTTGTCAGTGTGGATTATTCCCCCTCGCTTGGTTTTACTACTGTTTTCCTGTTCTAGTTCTAAATGAGTGACCAGACTCACAGTCTTTCTTTTCCCAGGGTAAAGGAGAAATTTTTATTGGCATTTAGTCTGAGTTTCAGGCTCTTGTTCTTACGTTAGCCTGGTCCTATTACACCAAATTAAAATTTTTCTTCCTCTGATTTTTCTACCTTTCAGGTGATTGCTGGTTCCTGTAACTCTGCTTAATCAAGTTCTGTTTAACCAGGTCTTAATTTTCTGCATCCCACCATTTCTGCATGATTGAACAAGCTGATGTAGTTGGCCACAGCTGAAAATCCTTACTGTAAATTTCCTTGTGATTTTCTGTCATCTGTTATCCTTGAGGCTTTCTTGGCACTGAGTGTGCTCAACAAAATGGCTTTTGGGTTTCTTTTGTTGTCCAAGAACATGAGCAGAGATTGTCCTGGGAGGTTGATTGCCTTATTTTCTCCTTTCCTTTGGAGATGATGGAATTGATGAAGTTGCTCTAAGCAGGCTGAGATGAAGAGTAAAGCCACTCATGGAAATAGAAATGATCTAATGTCAGACTGGTTTGGCAATTAGATGGGGATTAGATTAGTGTGTAGGGGTAAGTGCACAAACACTGCAGGTAAGGTTGTCCCAAAGCTCTCTGACCCCCGTGGTCCCTGGGGTCCCCTCCTCATACTGCTGAGAACCTCTGAAATCAATGTTGTGCTCTTGCCTCACACAGTGGGCTTGTTTAGTAGTCTGAAAAATTCACGTGCACGTTGGATTCTGAAATCAGTGCTGCCTGCCTGGGTTACCTGCCAGTTCAGCCCACCATCAGACTGATTTCAAAAAGGATTGCTGGTGTCTCTGAGCTGGGAAACCTTGCAGGGGAAGCTCCACAGATCTCACACAAGCAAAACAGATTACACTGACATTTCTGCTGAAATAATATGTGTTTCAGTGTGAGACCTTTCATCAGCAGAGAGCTGCTGCAAACCAAATGCCTGCATCCTTAACAAACAGGGATGTGCCAGCAGAAGGTTCTTCCAAGGGACTGGGACTCTTCCAGCATCTTTAGCTCTATTTATTTCAGAAACCCAGTGAGCTTTTTGGAGGGATTTTTTAATCACATAATCTCTGCCTCATGTTAGGCTTCATTTGGTTTCTGTTTGTAATGTGTGCCTCCTCTCCAGGCAGGCTGTTCCGTAGCTTAAGTATTAGGCGTAGTTAATTTAAAATACAACAATTACATTTTATATTTATTTCTTAAATCATATTGAGTATTTTTGTTATCTGCACAAATGTCTAGTCTTTCTAACTTTCTCTGCAGAGTTCACATTGAAAAAGAGGCACTGACTTTGGAAAGCCTGAAAGGCAAAGTTTTATTGTCACTGCAAAATGTTCTTTAAAATAAACAGGCACATAAGTATTTTGAAGGTACTGAAAACACTATTGCCATTCATGAATACTGGTTGAATTAGAGACTGCATAGGAAATACTCTGTGTTGGATTTACATCAAATATATTGGGTTGTATTTTATGTATGGAGTCAACCCTCAGCAAATTTAACTATTTTCAGTGTCCCTAATTTTCTTCTGCATCTCCCGAAATGTTCACACAATGGTCTGGATCAGTCAGTTGTAACCTTGGAAGCTCTGGAGCACCTGTCCCATCCAGTTTGGCACCTCTGGACTCATTTCAGACATGTGCTGTGTGAATTGACTCATGATGGATTAATGACACATCTCCTGTCATTGATTAAAAGCCCAAAAGACCATTGAAACCCAAAGTGCTTATGTAAGGAGAGGTTTAGAAGGGCAATCAGGATTTGCATGGTAATTAATATAATTACAAAATAAACCTCAAATGTCCACAGAGAATTAAATTTCATACTCATAGGAAAAGAACCGGAGTTTTTAAAAAATAATATGATGAATCCTTGCACTTTGACTTTGACAGGCATATTCTTGATTACTAGCTGGAGAGGTAATGGAAGGTGTATTATACCCTGGAGGGTCATAAATCTTTCTGATTTAAATGAAATGAGGCTTACGAGAGCAGAGTTTGCCTAATTTGCTATAAATTGACGATTGTGATTTATTAACAAGGACAAGGAAGTCACTAAGAAGTGCTGCTGCCATGGCCAATTATGGTTTAATCAGATGCCAGCTGAAGCTAGACTGGCATAGGAGGTAACTATACAATGCTGAGGATGGTGGGTTTTAAAGATTGCCTGTATTCTTTACTTCTGATAGTAACACTGCAAAAGTTTGAGAGGGAGCTAAAACTGCTGAGCAGTGGGCGGGGCAGCACAAGAACAATATCAGGGTCTCTTCCTTTCATAACCTGCCTTCTGTGCCATTTAACAAATAGTATTTCTCCTGTTTATAAGCAACAGGCAACTCTTGTAGTATGGATGTCTCAGTGTAAGCACAGCTGTGTAAACAGAGGTGCTGAACTGAAAAAATAATTCAGATTGTGCTAGGTAAAATTGGATTTATATTAAAAAACTTTTATTCCAAACTAGAGGTGGATGAAATAAATTGATTTTTCGTGTTCAATTAATTGGCTTCTAAACAGCAGTCCTCAGAAGGCACATTTTTATTACCCTATTGGGATGGGTGACTGAAGAGAGAGAATTAATTCATCCCAGTGTGAGTGGGGGTTTGTCCCCGAGGTGTGGGTGTCTGTAGCAAGGTCTGTGTTCAGAAGGAGGAGTCACAAGATTTTTATGAACAACAGATGATCAAAATCTTTCAACTTCCACCTGGCAATCTGAAAGCCAAAAATTCAGCAAAGTCTGATCCAAAATTGCTGTGATATTATCCGTGCCTTGCCAAATAATTTGTATATATGCCTGAGCAGATGGATCTAACATACGCCCTGCCAGCTCTTCTAGTTGTTTGACCTTGCCAATAAGCATCAGATACATCTTTTCCAGATTGAGGCTTAGCCATTTTGTCCGTGGCCAGAAAGAGCCTAAGCAAGGAGAACAGTATCACCTGGGCCTGCTGAAGAGCTCCGCACTGCTGTGTGTGGGTAGCAGGGTGTCAGCTCTCTGCATGGATCTCACTGTCAGGAGAGCAGTTTCAAATGGTAAAATAACACTCCTTCCCAAGGTTTAGCCTTTCCTTTAAAACAATTCAGGTTAATTTTATATTTTGAAGTTCCATTCTTCGCGCAGCTTACAACATTTGATAGCGTTCCCTTCCCAGAGCTGTGTTTGCAGGGATCCATCAAGTCCCTCCTGCTGCAGTTAGCACCAGATGCCCTGCGAGCTTCCATAACTGCTGTAAGACTTGCAGTTCATGCAAAACTTCTTTTTATGATCCCATTATAGCAAATACAGGGTTTCCCTGCCTTGAAAGGCTCTGAAATACACAACTGTGAGTAGAACTTCAGAGAGTTTTTCTTACCAATCTTGTAACTTAGCGTGTTGGCTGTGAGGCTGAATTTATGGTATCATGTTTCCTCGGTCAATTATGCAAAATTCTTCTTGTTTCTTCTTTGTATTTATAGCTGCTAAATGTGTTTATTACAGGGAAAACTGCTGAATGCCTCATTCTTTTTTCCCAGCTTAATTTTCTGGTGGAACTGAAGTTTATGTGATAAAACTTTGTTCATGAGACATCTCATTCCCTTCCTACCCTGGAAAATTTCAATTTACCCTCCAGTTTTGACTACTTTTGGCAGACGGATAAAGGTTTCAAGTGGTGAAAGAAGTCACTGGTTAAAAAAATGCTATTAGGTAAAAATTAGCATTAGTTTATACCTTATTGGCTAGCTACATGGCACAGCTTCAGGAAAGCCTTTGATCAAAGTTCTCACTTTGCGAAGCATGAAAAAAGTAAAACTCCAAGGAAAAAGCTGCATTCAAAAGTTCAAACTGAATTCTCTTTCTGTGCTGAGTGTCTGTGTCTTCTATTGCTTCTGGATTTTTCCCCCTCTCCTTTCCTCTTGTCCTATCCCATCTCATTTGGTTTTTTATATGAAGCATCAGGAAATCACTGTTACACACCACATTTAGCCATTCCCTGTGCTGATGGACCTTGCAGGTCTGAGTTCAAGGGCAGGTCCCACTGGCACATCCAGGTGTAGCAACACTCAATTGTGTGCATCAACCTAGATCAGAATAATTCAGAAAACTGATGAAATCCTTGCCATGCTCTGTGGGAGCAGAGCACAGCTCAACAAAGTGGCTGCACGTGTCCATTTATTCTTAATTTCCCAGGATTACGAGGTTGAAATGTTAAAGCTGGCAGATACTTGTAGACTGGAATAACATTCCTGGATATACTCATGGAACACAGTGTTCTCAGTTATCTTTCTGTGAATTTTCCATCCAGCCTATCACGAAGTGGAAGATTTACTAAGCCTTTTCCCTTAATGTAAAGGTTTCCTATTAACTTCTGACCAGGAAACCCATAAGACAAGTGTTTTAATGTTTGTGAGACTGAGAGTTGGATGTGGATGCATTACTCCCACTATTAGGAATATAAAGGACAGAGTGTGCAATACAGGTCTTTGTCGATGTAATTTTGTCTGTTTTCCCTAAAAGCTTTAGCTGTATTTAGACCTTGATAATTAAGTTGTTTATGAAAATTTCCCGGTTCTTAATTTAAAGTCTCTATCAACTATATTTGTCTTCATTTAGTATTTTTACTAAACACATGAACACTACCATCTGTTCTGCACATATACCATCTAGCTAAAATTTATTATGAGCACATTGTATGTTGTTAACAAGTCGAATAAACTTTGGTATTTCTGTTGTAGAGCTCATTTTTCCAGCATGCTGTGAAACACTGTAGTCATTGAACAGGGCTGTAATTAGCTGGAAAGAGGTCTCCCTGTTCACAAACCATTGAGGTTGGATAGATTCCTGCCTGTCTGCAGGTGTCTCCCTTGCTGCCTGGGTCATGTTTCTCCTGCAGTCAGCAGTGATGGTTTTATACACCAGGAGGTTTCCACCTTCTGCCTGTGGTGAGCTCTGTGCTGCCACCCCTTATCTGTGTCCGCGGCTGTTAAAAACAGGAGAGGGATCACGCTGGGATGGACAGAGTTCAAGCCTCTGCCACATGGGTGTGAATGAAACTCTCGGTCTACACAGACAACACTGATTCTTGAAAATTAAATGAAAAAATTATTGCAGTGGTTGAAACAGTGTCAAAGCAAATGAGTGCTTTTTTTACTGTATTATCCCATGTTCTTCCTGCTGAGGGTTCTTATTAGTTTTTGCTACTTGTTATTGGGTGTTTTATTGATCATGATATAATGTTCTCAGTATTGGATCCTTGTAAAAGCTGGAATTTGGCACAGCAGTGCTGAGGAACAGCTTGTAGATACAGTAATGCCCAGTATGGCTAATTTCAAACAAAGAACTGACTCTTTCTGTGTATGGTAAATAGTTCTGTTCTCATTCACAGAAATACGGAGCTGGAGCAGCCCAGATAGTCTGGACCAGCTGAGGTACTTCAGCTTTAAAAGGACAGCTGGACTCTGAACATATATGTCTTCTAATAAGCTGCAGAAATTTCCTGTTTCAATGCCTAAGCCTTTCCACTCCTACAGAAAATGAGAGAAAATATATAAGAGTTTTTTGGATCTGATGCCTTCCTATCAGACCAGACAAAAATTTATTATATCCTAAAAAAGCTCTAGAAGTAAAATATTGCACACAGAGGGACCTTCATCCTCTTTTTGTGAATTGCTGAGACAGTCCTATCTTCTTGCCTGTCCTTGAAACGAGTCTGCACCTCTATTTCTGCTTCAGACTTCATTAAAAGGCTCTTTAGTCTTGGAGCAAATAGACAATATTCTCCTTTGTAACAATAGTTATTTCCAGGCAATGTGACTTAAGGAGTATTTCCCAACTCACAGATAAATTAATTTTAGTGATGCTTGACAGCAATTCCATTTTTCCAGTAAGAAGTCTTACTGTAAATTGAGACTAGAGAATTGCATTATTCATTTGAAAGATGTTTCTAGAATGTCTTTAGGCTCTTCAGGGTAGTGACAGTCTCATACAGAAATAAAATGACCTTGCTTTGCTGTAGATTTATTAATATCACTATTTTCTGCAGCTTCTCTCCTCTCAGAGTTCTTTGTTTTTCAAAGTCTTCCTTGTTAGAGAAGTTGTACTTGTTTTGTGGGCTTGCAATGTGCTATTGATAAAGTCAGCTCTGAGAAGATAATCCACAGAGAAGGATTAAGTGTTGTTTGCCCATTTATTACAATGAGGAAACTGAGTCGGAGAGACTCTTAATTTTCTTAAAGCCACATAGCAACTTAGTGTTGCAATTCCCTGGTTCAGCAACACATTCTGATGGGTTTCCATGCTGCCTGAGGGCCAGGGAGCCAATAATTCAGCCATGTTCAGTACAGAAATGAGAGCAGAATTTGTCATGCGAAACTTCATGTACGAGTGTGAGAGAATGAAAGGGTCTTGCTCTCGTTTTACCATTTATCTTTATTAAATTTTTACAAGAACATTCAAATTAATCTGAGTAATTATAGTGGAAGTGATGGGACTCTTTTACACTGTGTTCAACTGACAAAAAACCTTCAGAAAAACAGATGCTTTGCTGTTTGCTGTGCTTGGCTGCCAAGGTTTTATTATTTTAGTGATACAGGGTTGAAGAGTTTGTATGAAGTAGAAGTAACTGATGTTACTGAAGTATCTATATAATAATCAATTCTCCAGGGACACAGGAGAAGTATAAAAAACCAACACCTTCCAGCTTCACTACAGTAAGGTGGAGAACACCCAGGATTGGGGGCACAGATGGACAAGAGGTGCGCAGTGCAGGAGCAGGGTGGGAGCAGATCAGTGCCACTGTTCCATGGTTTGCATCCGCAAAGCGCTGCGGGCCACATGGTGCCAAAATAAAACCTGCATGAGCTTCCCTCGGCGCCCTCCCAATTCTTGCCGGAGACATTTGGGAACTCGGGATTTCAAATGGAGAAGGACAGGCTGCTTGGCACAGGGATGGAGCAGAAAGCTGTGCCAGGCCTTGGGTGAGGGCCGTGCGTGCTGCCGGCACTGCTGCGCTGGGGGATGAGCTCACGGCAAAGCACGGGTGGCCAGAGCTTTCTGTTGTCTTTTGGAAGTGTTTCTCTGCTGATAGAACCATGGAGAAGTCTGTCCCTTTTTCCTTGTATTTGCAGAAATTTCGAAATACAAAGCTGCATCTCCTCACTCTGGGGAATGCCAGAGACAGAGCCTCAAGAAATACAGCTTTGTTAACAAAGCTCCTCTGTGGTGTTGGATGAAATTACAATATAAAAAGTATAATACATATATATATATATATACATATTGCTGCAGTATGAGGCTCAGTAAGGTCAAGTGCTGGGGCCTGCCCTTGGGTCACAACCACCCCCTGCAACTCCTGGCTGAGGGCAGAGGGGCTGAAAGCTGCCAGGCAGGAAGGGACCAGGAGGTGCTGGTCTCCAGAGACTCAGCATGACCCCATGTGCACAGGTGGGCAAGAAGGCCAGTGGCATGTGGCTTGAACCAGAAATAGGGTGGCCAGCAGGACCAGGGCAGGGATTGTCCCCCTGCACTCGGTGCTGGTGAGGCCACACCTCAAGTGCTGCGTTCAGTTCTGGCCACCATCACTGCAAGACATTGAGGGGCTGGAGCGTGTCCAGAGAAGGGAACGGAGCTGGGGAAGGGTCTGGAATCACGAGAAGTGGATGAGGGAGCTGGGGGGCCCAGCCTGGAGAAAAGGGGTCTCAGGGTGCAGCCAGGTGTGGGTCAGGCTCTGCCCCCAGGCAGCTGGCAGTGGGACAAGAGGAAATGGCTGTGCCAGGGCAGGTTCAGATTGGATTATCAGGAAAAACTTCACTGAAATGGTTGTAAGGCATTGGAATGAGCTGCCTAGGAAGGTGATGGAGTGATGATCTCTGAAGGTGCTCAAGAAACAACTGGGTGTGGCACTCAGTGCTCTGGTCTGGTTGTCACAGTAGTGGTCAGTCAAAGGTTAGAATCCATCCTGTAGGTCTTTTCCAGCCTGGTGATTCTGTGATAATCAGCGTGCATCACTTCTTCACAGTGAGTTCTCTAGCTTTCACATGATGGCCACATGCAAAGTACTGAAGACTTCAGAGGTGGTTTGGAGGACTGACCCATAGGACATGTGAGCAAGAGCCAGGCACCAGGACTGGACAGACCAGATCACATGAACCCTGTACTAGAGTTCGTATTCATAAGCTGATTTGGGATTTTATGCCTTGGTTAGGCCTAACTGAGGCTGCACTGATTTCAAGACAAGCACTCCAGAGAGAAATTAAGAAAAAAAAAAACCAGCTACCTGAACTGAATTATTATATCTCCCAAGATATTTTTCTCTTCTTGACTGCAGTGATCTACCAGCTTTCCAGTAGATGAGCTGACAGAGGTCCACTGCTACAGGGTCTTCAGCAGGAAGAGCAGAGTGATCTCTTGAACTTCTTGTGATTGCTTAGATCCTTTGAGTATTGAGGCTTTTGGGTGGCTTTACCCTACTGTGTCAGTAACTGAAAAGCAAAACCAGACTCTTCAATGTATTTGCCAGTTTTACAAATAGCTTGTTCTAATCAGCAGAATATAATGAGCAGAGAAAAATGTTCATGCTTTGAAGGGCCAGTAAAAAGTCAGTAGCAGTGGAGGTTGCTCAAACTGATGAGGTTCAGTTGAAACTGAGGTATGTTCTAGGGCAATCTTAAAGAATGGAACTGGGTCAATAATGAAATCTTGGTGTGTTCTGTGCAGAAATTCAAACTCAGCTCCCACCACAGAAGGTGCCTCTCCCTTTATGGGTTCTGATTCTAGTAACGAGCAGCGTGTGCTTTTGCAGGGTTTAACTGAGTGCCTGGTAAAGGCAGTTGGTGAGTGCTGACTCCACATGGGCTTCACTGTGTGTGGCCTTCTGCTTACCTTTGGTCCTGAGTCGTTCTTCTCACTGTAATTAACATTAAAGTATGTTAGAGTGATGGTGAAACCAGCTGTTTCCTTGAAACACTCCAGTGAAAGAGTTCATTACAGTCTTGAACCTGAAGTGATACTGAGATACCCACCAGTCCCATTGGATAAAGCAGTTGCCCTGCCAAATTCTCACTGAAGTCATGAATAAATCTGATCATCAATAAAGAACATGACATGATGTCATGAGTCTGAAGACCACAGCCCTCTTGTGAGTGGTGCCACAAGTAGAGTGAAGGAACAGGAAATACTGATTCAGATGACGTGAGTCTAACTAACATTGTTTCTTTTGAATTTTCCCAAATAGGGTCGAGACTGCAGTGTGCCCATTAATTCCTGCATTCAAAATCCATGTCAGAATGGAGGGACCTGCCACCTCACAGAGGCAAATAAAGATGGATTCAGGTAGTAGCATAAAGTTTGTTTAAAATGAGATGATAAAATTTAATGTGTTCCTGCTTTGCATTAATGAACTGTAATGGCTACTTTATGGAAACGGCTGCATGTGGCATTTCTATTTGCCATACAAAACTACTGCTTTGGTTTCACTGCTGTGATATATCATTTCCTGTGAAACAGGCCTCCTTACTTCCTCATAATGGAATATACATCTAAGAGCTTTTGAGTGGTCTCTATGATCTGCACTGTGTTATCTGTAGTCTAAATTTCCTTGGGGCATTTCAGTCTCACATCTAAGCTGTTTTTGTATTTGCAAAGTGAGCATCTGTTGCTTGACAGCAAGATCCAAAATGTTTTCATACTGAAGAATCTTGCAGACAAACAGGCTTTAAAGAAACAATTAAAAAGCATGGGGAGATTACCACGTCTTAAGCATTGTACCTGCAAGAGAATAACCTCTGCAGCTGGATACTGTGGATTTCAGTTTGCCCATAGAACAAAGATGTAGCATAGGTGGGAATACTCCAAGAGAAGTCCAGAAATTTTAATGAGATAGCTGGGAGAGCTACCCTGCTGCAGGCACTGCTTCACAGTTAAGAAAATAGAAGTTTGAGGCTTTGGTCACTCGTTGTCATTCAAATTGATAGAAAGTTTCTTTTTAAAAAAGAGCTACTAGAATTTTCATAGATTTGCTCCTCTATGTTTATGCTGTTTCTTGCAAAAGAAGAAGCAGTAAACAGACGAAATGTCCCAATGCTTCTCTCTGTGCCTGCCTACCCTCAAGAATTCCCTGCTTCCAGAAGCAGATGCAGCCCATCACAGGACACGGGACACGGGTGATACTGGAGTGGGAAAGCACAGGTTGATGGGGATGAAGAGACACTGTCAGGCTCTGTAGTGAACAGCGGCTGGAGGTTTTCCAGTGTGGAGAACAGGAGACATGGCCACATCTCCATGTGGGGCAGTTGAGAGCTCAGCTGGAGCACCTGTGACAGCCCCTGGGCAGAGCAGAGTCGTCTTTTGAGTCAAGATGTGTCTGCAGGGCCATGGTGGTGGGAGAGGAGGTCAGCAGGTCGCAGCACGTCCAAGTGGTCGTGCTGCTTGACAGACTGTAGATCCTGGTGAAACCACTTCTCTGATCTGATCTTCTTCCTCTTGATTCAGATTTTAGCAGGCCCAGCAAGTTTTGGAGTAAAAGTTCAGGTTCCATTTCTGCTTGAGAGAATTAATGGTCTGGTGGTCTTCAGCTCACTTCCCTTTCTGGTCACTCGTGCATAGCTTTTTCTGGCTTGCGCCAATGTAAAACCACACCATATTAGAATATCTGGAGTTTGTCACTCAGTACCCATTTTTCAAAAATAGAGCTGATGCTAAAAATGCAGTAGTAAAACATTTTATAATATCAATAATACTGGAATGAGAGCCTTCAGCATATATTTTGGATTGGGTTTTTCTTTAACATTTTTGTTTTGTTCTGTGGTAATAGAGTTTTGAATGACCTGAATTGAGAGCTACTTCTGAATTTCTCTCATGAATTGACTGAATTTTACAATTTCAGTGGCTTTGCTTTAGTTCCAAATGAGCATTGTTTTTGAGATCCTTTATAAAACTGCAGGGGTGGTTTTGTTGCTGAACAACATTCAGGGCTTTTTGGGGAAGGATTCTGCTTTTATAGTTATTTATATAGTTTCAGTTGGTCTAATAAAAGACACATAAAACCCTACCTCATCAAAATCCTGCTGCATAAAATTGAATGTTCAGCATATGCATTGCTCCATTTTCTCCTTGTTTTTAATTCAGTCAGTCCATAACCTCTGTGGCTCTGCAGGACTGTGGAGCTTTAGCATGGCTTAGGGAAAAGTAGTGTGGAGGTGGAACAATCAGTGACAAGAAAGATACAGAAAGATTTCAAGATTGAATTTGGTTGGTTGGGTTGGTGTTTTCTGGTGGGAAATCTCTCCAGTGGATGGCAGCAGTCAGAGTTATGTGCATATAAATCGCGTTCACCAGGATGGGAAAACGCTGCCCTACATTATGTGCTGTGAGGAAGCGGATGTCAGAAACATTTTCATGAGAGGCCTCCTTGGATTTTTTTGTTGTGTGGCCTGTAAAAGAAATTATATCTTCTGTGTATTCTCTTCCCCAGGGAAATATATTCATACACAAGCCCTGCTGCCAAACTTGTCAAATCTTAACTCTTGTAAAAAGGAAACTTAAGCCAAAGTTCTCTCCCTATGAAATGCCAAGCTGTTTAACTCTCAAGTTTTTGTGGCCTTAGACAAGAAAATTACCATTTGAAATAATGCTAAGGTGGTGATGTTCCCCCCAAAGACAGGAAACTCTTAGTTTTGACTGAGATTCCAGCCCAACGCCCCCGCGGTGCCTGGTGCCCACAAGGGCTGTCGGCAGCAGGGGCTTGAGGCACTCAGGTTTGCTGGAATAGCAGATCCTGGTGGGACAGCCAGGGGCAAAGGTTCAGCTGGAGTTACTCCGCCCTCTTTTACCCTTGCACTTCTTCAATCCTGACTAATTTTCATATTCTCTTCCTTCAAGTGGGGGCAGCCTCTGTGTTGAAGAATGTGACATGGAGTGGCTAAGAGGAGTAGAAAAGTGAAGTTCTTCCTCCCTTTGAATTTTAATCTAATTTAAGTCTGTCTTGACAAAAAGTCGCCCCAAAAGTCCCTTATTAAGGCTGATAAAAGAGATGGCCAGTGAGACACGTCCTGGTGGTTCAGCAGGCCTGGAAGGGAGGCTTTGGCAGGAGCAGAGTTGTCAGCTTTGCTGCACTTACCCACAGGCAACAGCTGATCTCCGATAACCTGCGGTGCTGGGAGACAAAGGCTCTGGGTTATTTTAACTTCTCTCCGTATTAAACCTCCTCCATTTCCCAGATCGCTTTTTTTAGCATTTTCCACAAACTCTAAGTGCCCTCATAAATGCAAAATCCTGGAACTGATTAACTGCTGAGAGTTAATTCTGCCTAGTTCAAGGAAAAACATTGCACTTCCAGACTTGCAGGCTACTCCACTGGGATCTAGATATAAAAGGCATCTTTACCATGAAATTGTAATATTCCTGAAAGAATTAACTATATCTATTTAAGAGCTAATTTTTTTGAAACTTGAAACACTGTATGGATTTATTTTTTAATAAACAGTTGCTCAATTTTTTCATTAGATTTTATTTAAAGAATCTAATACAGTAAACTTTAAAAATTGTCAGCTTAAAAAAACAACTTACAAAACGCTTTGAGTCCAAAAGTTTACCCCTAAATGTTGCCATTTGTGTTCCCTTGAAACTTCATGAGGATAATGGGATGTTATGTGATTCTTTATAGGAAAACATAACAGCAATCCTTAAACAAGAGGAATAGGGAATTTGGGCCTTTATTAGAACACAGCAGCTTAGGAAACAGTTGTTTCCTGTATGGCTCCATTGTTTCCAACATCCACATGAAATGCTGTCTCACACTGCTTCACTACTGAGTCACTGCAAAGTTTTCATCATTGTCTCTGGAATTCATTTTCTCCCTCGGTCAGCTGGAACCCAAGTTTGATGACCTTCCAGTCACTCAGCAGACTTCATTTTTCTTCTAAGCTTTTTCTGGGAGAATACATACAAACAGTCCCAAACTGCAATTCTTTCAACATGTAGTTCAATCCAGGTCCCAAGTTGTATGTGTTATCTTTTAATTTCAGGCCTCATATCTGGTACATTTGAATGCAAATCAAAATAAGGAATCATATGTAAGCAATAATGTAAAGACTCCCTATACTACATAAGGACCAGTAGCCAAATGTCATCAATTATTCTGACATTTCCCTGAGTATGGAATGTGTCCTAATACTGAGGAATTTATGTTAACAATCCCAAATGAATTGTTACTAATGGTAACTCCACTGTGAACCATTACTGTGATAGTGTTTAATAATGTCATTTTTAATTGCACACATCCAGGCTGTCCCAGTTTTTTTGTGGAAGGAAAATGGTGTTATGTTCACATTAAAAAATCACCAGCACAAAGCCACTCTTGTTGCTTTTCTTTTTCTTTTGTTCCCAAACTTGTCTTCTAAGTTGCAGCCTGAAGCATGTTTTTATGACTGAGTTATAAACCCCTGAAAATGGGGTTTTGTAATCAGAAAGCAAGATATGGTGAGTGTATCACTGTATTTAATGAGATGTCTTTAACCCCCTCCCTGACACCTGCATTGCCGCAAAAGACAGTGTGCCAGCTCTTCTTTCCTCTCTGCCTCCTGTGATACTCTGGCTCTGGGTCAGCAAGAGGACATGTTTATTAGCAATAATGAGCTTAAGGCAGGAAAAGAAAATATTCCTTATTGATTCATTGTGTCCTAAATCAGATTTATTGGAGCAGTTTGGTTTTAGTTATTCATGGTGAAGGTTTTCTAACCCTCATGACCTGTGGATGGTCCCTGCAGCATGATGACTCTGACTGGGACCAGTGTCCCTCTTCTATACCCATCTGAAAGATCTTACTGTCGTGGTGGCTTCCCTTCCCATTTTTTTCCCTCTTCATTACTCCTTTCTGAGATTGCACATCATGAGGAATATAACCTAACCCTCATGATCCGGCCTGGGACTACTGAGGGTGGATGCAGAGCTTTGTGCCATCCCTCTGCATCCCATCTTTGTACTCTGCTCAGGCTGCGGCACACAGGAGGAAGGGAAGGAAAAGTCCTGCAGCTCTCTTCACAGAGTCTGAAGAGCTCCTTTTTCTCCAGGGCTTTCCCCACCCCCAGCCCACAACACCTGCATAAAGCAGGAAAACCACCTCAGGTCCACTTTGTCGGAGCTGAAAACAGCACCCTGCAGCTATGTCTGCCTTGGAAATTCTCCTGGTTTCCAAAAGCAGAGGTTGGCAATTAGTGTGACTGCTGTAGTGCTTTCTGGTTTTCATCCTCATCAATCAGTAGTGCTTTTTATTTGTTCAGTTCCTTTTCTGCCACCAGAGCCTGCATAAGAAAGGAAATGAACAGCAGAGTGAATGTGTAGTTTGGACTGGGACTCCAAACAGCCCTTTCTGTGACTACTGAACAGCAATGCTGGCACTTCAAAACTGACATTTCAAATATCATTGCTGGCTTCTCAGAAACCCCTGATATTACTGGAGTACTTAACTCCTGTTTTTAGACTCTCTTTTAGGAAACTCTGGCCTCCACCTCTTCATCTCTTAAAAACAGTTTAAAATATAAAGGTTCTGTTTGTAACTGTAGCTTCTAGATCTAGAAAGGAAATGGGAATTGAAAAAAAGTCAAGCCATTCTTCAGCCATTTAGTTTGCTACCCTCCCTCTAGGGTCCATACATCACACTCCTGTGAGATAAAATGTCTAGTGCAATTATTCTTCACTAGTGTCCACATCCTCACAGAACCATTACTAGCTCTGCCATGCTCTGTGTTTTAGTTGAATTATCTGGCCATCATCAGCTCTTCTCCAAATAGATGTTGGGGGAGCTGCAGACGTACTGAAATCTTACAGCACTTGTAAAAGCAATCATTCCCAAACATTTCTTGTTTGGACAAGTGACAAAGTAGTAATGAGAAGAAAATGCTCATGTCTGTAAACTCAACTCAAGCTGCTGTTCTTTGAAGAGACCGAGGTATCTAAGAGCTGCCAAGTTGTCCTGTGATTGTGCAGCCCTCAGCAGGCAGATGTCCACATTCTCACAAAAACATTAACAGGCAAGCCAAGGATTTGGATATTGTGATAAATGTTTGTTCTCCTGCCCTGGAGTTGCTTACATCAGCTAAGGGCCAGAGTTATCAATAAAGCAAGCAAAGGGAGCATGGCAGAGGCTGGCTCCTGAGGATGATTTTTGTCTTGTGTAAATAATTACATGACCCCAGGAAGCATCAGACTGCATCCCTCACCAGATACTTGGGGTTAAATTGTTCTGTGCCTCACAGCAGCAGTGAATTTGGCTCCAACTGACTTCTCTATGTTTTAATTTCAGTTTTATATCTCAAACCTCCTGTCCCTTTAGATCTATGCTAACTTTTTCTTTTTTTTTTTATTTCTCCAAAGCTGCTCTTGTCTTCTTGGGTATGAGGGGGAGAGGTGTGAAATAAACCCAGATGACTGTGAAGATAATGACTGTGAGAATAACTCTACGTGTGTGGATGGGATCAACAACTATGTGTGTCTCTGCCCTCCTAATTACACAGGTAAGAAAGGGCAACAACCAGAGGACAGGAATCCATGAGAAGTGCCTGAAGGGAAGGGTCCAAATTCATGTTTATTTAGTGCATGAGCATACAATTTACTGAAAATGGAGACCTCTTTTAAACAATCTGAATCTCTTCCTGTAAAAATGTTAATTCTACTAATACTGCAATATATGTGCTCACAAACATGGCCACTTTTTTGAGGCAAAATACTGATGCCTCATTGTAAAATGCATTAAAAAACAGTATTTAAGGGATCAGAGAAGTCTCTACTTGAGCATGCGCATTCTCAGTACTGAGCTGAGCCTGATATGCACCTGGAAAACCTTGGCTAAGGGGCCATGGCTTTCACCTGAGGTCTCAGAGGTCTGCATATGTTAAATACAGTGAGTCTGATGATGCTAAAATTCTGACCTCCATTTGACAAGTGTGCGAGCAGAGGCTGTGTGAGAGGCTGCAGGCCCAGGTGTTGCCTCCAGTGTGACCCAGGTCAGGGAGCAGGGTCAGCTGCTGGCTCCGTGGTCACAGTGGTTGCTGTTGGAGTTAGAAATGGGATGAATGTCTCCAGTACTGTCCTGCATTGCAGATAAATTCCTTCCTAAACCTTCTATGAGAGCAGACTCTCCTAAGTGGAATCTAAAAATGGTTTTCCTCAAGCCATTCTGGAGCATTCCGTGGACTCATTCACACAGCATTAGCCCAGCCCTCCTGGCTCAGCATGGAGGGTAAGGAAACACCTGCAGGAGTTCCTGCTCCAGCCTTTGAAATTGGGGTTATTACCTCCTGAGCATGGAGAAGCAATGAAGGGCTTCTTGTAGACTGGAATATATTACATGTCAAGGGATTTAATGAGGATCAAGCTTGAGTAGCTGAGTAAGGCAGGAGGAAAGCTTCTAGAATTTCCAAACTCTTAAAATACTTTCGTGGCTGATACAAAGGAGGCCCATGTAAATCTTCAGCTGAGAAAAGCCTTATGACTCAAATGTACATTTATTGGGTCTCTAAAATGATATTTCTGCCAAAACCTAAAAAAATTCAGCTAAGCAGAATAAAGAGTTTTGCATGTAGGATGTTGAGCCCATTGTGCTTACTTGTGCACTATTTATGTCAGCTACTCTTGGGTGGTTTCTAACAAAACTCAATGCAAGGAGGCAGAGTCTTAACATTTACAACAGGAAATGGATTTGGCCAGCCAGGAAAACACATATCCAGTAAGGAACTGAATCCAGCATATATGTAAATGCACTTTCCTTTACACAGGACTATTGCAGATTTTTTTTTTTTCCAGACAGCAAAGGTAGAAAAGAACTAGATTGGGATTTCTTCTCAAATCACCATCTGGATAATGGCCAGGGAACTCATGTGATACTTTAGGGTCAGTTTTGAAATATTTTTACTCAACTTCCAATGGGTTTTGTTTTGTTGATTTTTTTTTTTTAACCTGAGTGTTGTCTGTGCTGTGCCTACACTGATTGGCAGGAGTTTGTCAATACCAGACCTCACTGTTGCCATGTGGCTAATACACAACCACACAATAAGCATGTGCTATCGTACAAGGCGTGTGCCTTACATGCAGGCAATAAGTTTGGTTGAAAAAAATGAAAAAAAAAAAGAAAAAAAAAGAATTTTTGAAGGAAAGAAGGAAATACTTCCAGGAACTGTAATATGAATCATAGGAAGAAAAGGTTGCAAAATTAAGGGTGTTGCTTAAATTAGAATCTGAAGGATTACAATAGTTCATGTTGATTAATATAGGAAGTTTAGTGAACTGTGATACCAGAATTGCTTTAACCTGCTTTGCCTCCATTTTGGAGGGGCATATTTCATCAAACCTGATCAGTCACCTGGAAGGACTGACTGCAGTGCAGCTGGCAGGGCTGAAATGCCCCTCAGAGGTACCCCTGGCCTCGGAGCAGGACAGGGAGCAGCATAAAATGGCTGGAAGAATTGAAGCCATCAGCCAAAGCAAAGTACATACAAACCACGCACACCTGAGGAATGGTTTCCAGGGTCCTTACGAGTTGAATCCAAACACAAGAAATGGGGCATCATGTGAAGTGCCTCAATTGTCTGAAAAGAAGTGGAGGAAATGCCATGGAAGCACAGAGGCAAGTCATGAAAAGCACACCTTGAAATGGTCTGTGTGTCTGACCTGGGAAGAGAAGGATCAAGTGAGCAAAGAGTTTGACTGAAGTCTCCTGTGACATCCAGGTCACCTGTGTATATTCTCTTTAGATGAACCTTTCTGTACTGAAGGGATATCTGACACTACTATGGCAATATCTGCTAAACACAAAAAAAGGGTAGGTGCAGATGAGTTCAGTATTGCATAGTGTATGAAAGCCAAGAGTTCAGAGAGAAAGCAGTTCACTCCAGGGGTCAGGAATGCTTGTTCCTGTGCTCAGAACTGTGTGTTGAGGTACCTGCCTCTCTCTGGTGCTGACTGTGCTAAATGCTGTGTTATCAAACTGCGTGTGCTGCAGCGTTGCCAAGTGTATGGATTTGATCTACATATGGATGAGCAGAGAATGGCAGGGGTGTACGGTCCAGGGAAGCAATTTTCCTGTGAAGTAGTCTGGGGGACAGTGAGCCCTCAGTGCCTGAAGGGGCACAAACATCCATAGCCAGGCTGAATCTAGCAGGACAGAAAATGTAGGTGATATCTCTTTTTGTTGTACCCAGATATTATCCTTAGTTCTGTTGTTAACAAGTAGTAGATGGTAATATATTTTTTTTTTGCTTTTTTTCCTCAACAACACTTGTAAGGAAAACAAAAATTTCTTTGAAGGGTTGACTGGCTGGGTTTTGTGGCTGAACAAATCCAGATCATCCATTTTTATCAGTGTAATTATGCAGGAGTTGTTGTTTCTACGTACAAATGGGATTTCTCTGCTGTAGTTAACCCCCACATTCAGTCAGGAGTTGTCTGTCTTGCACTGGAGCTTTTTCTGCGCTGATAGCCTGGGGTGTTTGCAGTAACCTGAACCTAGAGGTGCCCAGCTCAGTTATTGCAGATTCCTGTTTTTCTCCCCTGCCAAGCAGGGAGCCTGAATCCCTTATCACTCCTGTGCTCTTGGATGCCATAATACTGGTAACACTGCAGCGATATTTCAGTAAACTCTGCATTTATGGAACAAATGTAGGCTGTAATACAAAAAATAGTCTGAATGCAGGGAGGAAGATCCAAGAGTGTGTATGTGTGTTGTTCTGTAAAAAATAGAGTCCCCCTTGGCTTAGTTGAGTAATGGTTAAATGATGATAGTAAATCTTACATTCCTAAATTAAATACAAATTAAAAATGAATGTGTTGAAAATTTTGACTATTGACAGAGTCACCATATCCAGGCTTTGGTTTTTTCCATACCTTGGTGTTTTCCTTCTCTATCTGCTGTCTGCCTGGTTTTACTTGTTATAGCCCTTTTAGGGAACAATAGCCCAAATTATGATGCATGAATTCTGCTTCCATTGGTTGGAAAAATGAAGGCCAAAAATCTTTCTTCAATTAATAAGATTCTGCAGTGTTTTCTTTTAAAATTCTTTGACAGTCTTTCCCCCGACTCAGAGTCAATGAAAAATGGCCAATTTGTTAAGTGACTGCTGAGGAAGGAATTTCCCACAGTCCAGCCCCATTTCACTTTCATTTAAAAAAAGAAAAAAACCCACACCAAAAAGCAACCCACGCTCACGCAATAACCTCCTTCCTAGTTATTTTCCAGCTATTAACTTTAAAACAATGTGGAATTACAAATGGATTCCATGAAGTAGTAAATGCAAGTTAAAGAAGACAAAACTTAGAGGAGTGGAGGCAGACAGCTGAATGCCATAAAAAGCTTCAAACCCACCATCACCAGGTTTCCTCACCATTCTTAAAATCAATACTTTCAATATTGGTTGCCTGTATTTAAATAACCAAACCAATACTCATGCCGTATAGCAGAGTCCTGATGGCTTTAATTGTCACCTGGTGTTGTATTTTTCTTCTGCCCAACTGGTTATTTGAATCCTGAGGGTAAATCATAAACATGTAATTCGTCCAGGACAATCAAGTACCCAAATCCAGCCAGCTCTGAGGAGTCTGGGGCTGGTTTATGACCTGCTTGGACCTTTGGTGGTTTACAGCTCCTCCTTACAGTTTTGTAGGCTCTCCTTCCATTCAAAAAGAAACATTCATAGGAACATCAAAAGAGAAGGATACGTATTAGATCAGTCACCCTGGTTCTTGTCCTTTTTATATTTTCCTAATCTCTGCCTTTCTGGCTGTAGCACGGCCTGTCTCCAGCTATTGATACAAACTTTGTGTTCTCCCTTCAGCTTTGTGGGGTAGGAATGTAGGGCAAAATTCAGAGAGCTTTTCCCTTCCATTCCTTTGTCCTGTTCACTACTGTTACAGACCTCCTTCAGACCATCATAGTCATGGACTCTAACACAGAATCTCATCCTTCCAAAGACATCCTGTCCTCAGCCTCACTGCCCTCTCTGCCTCCACATGAAGAGGGGTCCAAACATATCTAGAGGAACAAATGGGCTGTTCCAAACATGTCCTGGGTGCATTGAATGCTTTGTTGCTTTACCTGCTAGTTTATTTGGTTTTGTTGTTTGCTGTGAGTTTTCCTCCTTCTGTCTGATTTTAGCAGAAGCAGAAATACGTAGCTTTTACACACACACAAAAAAAAAACAACCAGGAAATATATTCCTATTTGTCAAAGATCTAAAAAGCTTCAACAATGCCCTCACCTCTTTGTTCTGGAACCTAAAAAAAAAAAATAATTGGTGGCTTCCACTGCTGAAAATAGGTCTTTACTAAAATACACAGGAACCCATGGCAGAGAGAGGGCAGGAGCAAGTGTTTTAAAATAGTTTCCTTCCCTGGGAAAAAGCTGCAAGCAGTTTGTATCACTGGAAAAAAATCTCTCAAAATAAATAATAATAAAATAAAGCTAGGAACTATTTTTGGTTTGATGTGTTTGGAAGAGAAGGCTAAGATCTATTTTACCTTAGGGGACCTTGCGGTGTCCTGTGGTAGATGGTATCTGAGAGTTTTGCAGCCCTGCTGCTTTTAGAGCCCAATTCCCTGGTAGTGATTATGGGCCCTTTTCCTGCAGTGTCCCATTGTGGTAACTCTGTCTGGCCAGAGCCAAGCACCCGCTGCAGCCAAACAGCCCCAGGGAAGGCAGCTGGGAGCGGCTGTGGCTGTCCCTCCGTGCTGGAGCCCTCCCATCTTGGACTGGTGGCACCCCTGTGGCACCCCTGTGGCACCCATGTGGCACCCGTGTGGCCCTGTCCCTGAGCCAGGCAGTGATCCCTGGGCAGGCTGAGGTGGAGCATGGCACTGAAGCTGCTTTTTTCCCCCCTGAGTTTTTGCTACAGGAGCAAGGAGCTTTGAGGTGGCGTGGTTCAGCCTTGTGGTTCCACAGGGACCTGGACTGCCTAATAAATGCTGAAGGCTTAAACAAGTACTTAACTATCAACTCCTTTTAGATTCTGGAGCTTCGGTTATAATTTGCTCAAGACAGAGAAAATTGTGGGCAGAGTTTAGTGCGGATTTTTCCTTTTTATTTGTAGTTCTGCCTTACATGGAAATTTCTCAGTTTTGGTTACTTGGCAGATGTGAAGTGTACTTGCTTTCTGCATGAAACACAAAAAGGCGCCCACATTTCCCAGTTGTGTAGCTAGGAATGAGAAGTGCTGGAAGACCTGGAAGGTTTGGGCTTTGTTCAAGAGCCTAAGCCCATTTCCAGCCCTGTTTTATGAAGAGAGAACCACATGTCAGTGCTATCAGATCGGACTCTTATCTGATCATAGTGGGAGGAAATAGCACAGCAACTGGCAGTGCTGCAGCCTGTCTTCAGCCTCAGTGTGGGTGTCCTGCTACGCTGGAGTGCTCAGCTCCAGCATCTCCTCTGGTCAAACTCCCATCTGTAGAATGTAAAGTGTCGTGTTTGTGGAATAACATACACCAGAGAATTCCTCTTTGTTCATCAGGACGCAGCATGTCTGTAAGAAAGTGGAATGTCAGCTACTGCCGTCCTTTAGGATGAGCAGAGTGAATTCATCCTCAAATGGGATGTGAGAGTCATTAAATCCAGGCTGTCAAGAAGCACAGTGGGAAACAAGGAAATCAGTCAGCTCCTGAAGAGCTGTGTGCTGTGAAGGGACCCACGCTGGAGCAGTTTTTGGAGAGCTGCAGCCTGAGGGAAGGAGCCACGTTGGAGAGTCCATGAGGGACGGTGTCCCATGGGAGTTCCGGAGCAGGGAACAGAGGCAGGAGTGCTGGAGACAAGGCATTTTTAACAGGCTCCAGCTCCCATTCCACACCCCATGCTCAGACCAGCAGGAATCCACGGCGTGTCCAGGGTCCTCCCTGCCAGCCCGGGAGGGACATCTCACATAATGTGTGGCACCTCAGTGTGACTCCTGCACTAGAGTGTGTGGGTAGCTGAGCTGATCCTCAGCTGATTCCAAACAACTGGAAGACATCCATATGAATAAATGCAGCTCAAAAATGTAGGGTGTCCAGCCAAACTAAGGTCTTTTCCAGACACAGTGGTTCTGAGGAATAGTGCTTTAGGCAGGTCACCACCTTCTAGGGGCACTGGAGATGGTCTGGTTCAATTAATGTTTCACACACTGCATTGTGTGGCATTTGGGATGTTGAATATGGTTTTTCATACTCCAGCAGTGCATAGAACACATTCCCTCTTCAAGATTCTGAAGCAGTGAAAGGATCATTATTTCCCTGTCCAGATTTTACCCATTCTCCCTTTGTTGAACCTTAAGGTTAGGGAGAATTGCTCCTTGAATCTGAAAAACAAGCCACAGTGGGAATCCCAGTGTGGAATTGAACTTAAGGGTTCCCACTTAACCAGTCAAAACCTGGTAAAACTTGGGAGTTTTTAACAATTAAGAAAGGATAAAAAGCATAAAGTAACTCTTTGCCTACGAAGTATTTTGGGCAGTGTTTGTCAAGCAAGAGCAAACTTCAGTGATCCTGCAGAATGTACTCTGCTGCAGTGCATTTCAGGTGATTCCTTGCATGTTTTTGAATCTAACACGATAGCATTTGCTGCTGAAGGATTTTCACAGAGTTTCTTATTTAGTAATTGCAAGTTGAAATAGTTTGGAAGCGAAAAATTCATTTTTTTATTTTCTTAGATGAGCCTCAAATCACTTTCATCAAGCATCAACAACATTCCTTACTGAATTATTTCCTTGGAGGAACACCCTGTCTGTTCCATACAACCATTTTTAGGTTCAGTGTTCGGAAACTTCCAGCTGGCACTGACTTCTTTTTGATGACTGAGCAGAGGGAAGGAGAAAACAAAACACAGAAAACATTGCTTCCAATACAATTTATTAGATATAAAATGAGTAAACTCCTATGAGAAAAACAGCACAGTGATTTTTATTAGCAGCAAGGAGACGAGTTCCATTCGGACTTACCTGGCAGAGTTCTGAATGTTGCGACACACTATTTAACCACTCACCCTGTGCAGCCTGCTAAAGTTTCCACATTGTGGATACAGGCCAGGCTTTCTCCATCCTTTCTTCACCATAAGCACGTTCCTTTTCTCAAGGAATATTGTGAAATTCTCAACAGCATATTTACTGCCAGGCTTGCAGGCCCTACTAAAGCTTCTCTTGCATTAAGGACCGAGATATTTTCTATGTTGTTTTGTCAGTATATCACAACAAAGTATCACCCGACTGACAGGTGGAACAAAAAGAAGAATGGTTACAAATTGGTGCTTCACCTTGTCTTTTCAGAACTGCAGTTTCACTTGAAGATAAATAAGTAAAATACTTTTACTGCATCCAGCTCCTCTTTTACTGATTAGGGAGGAATAGTGTAGCTTGGATCCTGGTTTTAAAAGTCTAATGGGGCATGAAATAAATAGCTCTCATGACAGCACAGAACAGAAAAAAGACAGATGATTATTAAACTGAGTGTAAAAGTCATCTTTATTGCCCTATTGTTGTTTTGGCTTCATTCTGAGACGTGGGGAAGGCTACAGAAAAGCTGAAGCGTTTTTCTTGGCAGCTCTTCATAAGCAGTGAGCCCTGTGGAAAGCCCCGTGAAATTCATGATTCTGTTGAAAAATAAGACCAGGAAAATGTTGTAGGAGGCA